>BGPR01005390.1:60790-94527 GCA_013235015.1 Araneus ventricosus | reverse complement strand
CCTGAATTTCGACTCATTTTTCCGATTCAAAAAAGCGTCTGATATTACTAAAATGCCACATATGGTTCTCCCTTATTTACTTTAGCAAAAAAAGTTTTATATATCAAAAAGGGGAACTGGATTTCTAAAATTTAAAAAACTGATTTCACCCTTTTCGCAAATTTTGTCTCTGAAGAATTTTGCTCCTGAACTTTTCTTACTATAAAAGAGAATATTGTCATTTTTGTATAAGACTAATGAATGAATCAGCCTGAAGAAAATAATAAATGTTTTTATCTCTTCTGCCCTTTCATTTCTCAGATGATTAAATATTTCATTGTTTCTTTATTTGTTTACTTATTAACACATTTTTTGGATTTTGCTAGTACAATTCAACCAGGCCAGCGTCCAGAATTGAAGCCCGAAATTCTGGCCACAGCAATACGTAACTGAACGGTATACTCGAGTCAGGAGCATCCCAGCTAATCCTAGATATCTGTTCAATATATACATCTATGCAATGGAAATTGGAAATTTAAAATTAAATATTTTAAATCTAACTTTTAAAAAACTGTTTACAAACGCAACAACAACTCGTTCCTAATGAATTACAGTATAACAACGTATTGTTTTTAATTCAAATTAAAAGTATCAGATGAAGCTATCAAGATGGAAAAAATTCCATTTTTGAAATCAGATAACTATCATAAAATAACTGTAAATTTGGAATCAGAGGTATTATTTTCAATGCAGGACCAGCTGCAAGTAACAGCAAACAATCGTTTCATTTTAATATGGACCAAAAAAGGGCAGAAGACTGAACCAATGATTTGTATTGGCAACATAAAATGTTGAAAAAATAACATTCTTTTACTTTTTTACGATTTATGTTCGACTCAATTTATTAAAAACAGCAAAAGGCTTAATAGGACACCATATTTAAAACAGAAGAGACACGGATCCACTGAACAAGAATAAAGGGCAATGCCCAAGAATAAACATAAGCACTGGCATCAAATTGCGCTGACTGCAATAAATTTCAAACTTATATGGACTCTTCAGAATTACAATTAATTTGTCCACGGCGCAATATCTCGCTGAAGAGCCAACAACTTTGAGTGTTTGCTGCCTGAACTCATTGACACATGATATCCAAGATTGATGAATATACGAAATCCTCAATAACCAAATAACCAAAAGCATTCTGAAGATCCCGAATGTCTCTTCCTTAAGGGGGCATCTCAACTTTACAAACGGATTCGCTGACAGGAAAAAAAATCTCTGAAATCAAACGGAGAACAAAGCATGTCTTCAGCCGATGCTTTAGATTTAAATTTTTTTTCCTTCTTAAAATAAGATTGAACATGAATTAGAAACGAAAAAAAATCGATACATACAACAGATTCTACTCCTCTTCCTTTTTAAGAAGCATTAAGTTCAAACCAATAAAATGAAAAATGAAAGCAGTTTATGTTCGCAATAATGTTTTGTAATTCATTGATTTAATTAAAATACAAAGAAGCGAGATTCTGTATAAGGTATGAATTTATATACGATCTATACTTATAAAAGTCAATGTTTGCGTGTGTGTGCGATGTCCAGACGAAATATCGCTCTTGCAGCCTTGAAATTTGGCACACAGGTAGTCTAATGATGACTCAATGCACCTCGAAGCCAGGATTTTAAAATTTAATCTAAAAAGTTTTATTTAATGTTTTGTGTTATTTTGGGTTAAGGCTGTAGTATCTTTTCTAATGATCGTTGAAAAACAATCAATGCACCATCGGATAGAACAAGCAAATTCCGTTCTAATGAAGTTCGTTTTGAATTTCCAACATAATTTACTGAATTTGAGTATTTTTTAAATAATAGTCACTTTTTATTTATATTTTTAATTTTCAATTCTTATTTTCTTGCATCCGACGTTCTAATAACGCTATCATTTTCATTTTTTAGGTATAAAACGGAATATTTATCCCTGCTCTAAAACAAGAATAGTTAAAATATCTTTTTTCTCCGATTTTCTATGAAATTTTTTATTGATCAGTTCAAAAAGTTTTCTCTCCCATATCCGAATCGACGAAGCTTTCTTCCGACCCAAGGTTACTCACAGTTCCCAGAATGCATTTCTACTATCCGATTGTCTGGCAGTACCAATCGAGAATCCCGTCATACTCTCGATCTTTTTATTGCGTCAGCTAATCTTAATTACTTCATTTTACTGATCCAATAATCACTTGATTTAATTGTTTTATACTTTTTGATAGCCGCTCATATACGCTGATAACTTTACTTTAAATAATACGTTATTCATCTCGCTCAAGTTCTTGCGTGTACTTTCACTAAAAATCGAGATCGAAATCAGTAATATATATATGTTTTGATTTCGTTCTCAAAATTTTGGGCTTTTTTATTTTGTTGAATTCATTATGCCACGGGCAACACCGTGCGAGTACTGCTAGTTAAATATATAAATAAATGAAACATTATTTAATAAAATAATGAAGTAACTCCTTGTGTGTGGATAATGCAATGTTTTTAGACTTGGACAAAATGCCGGTTTTTTCTTTAATGAAACAAAAGCTAAAAATGTTTCAATAAATTAATAGTTTTAATTAAGGGTATAGTTTTATAGTTTTTTGGTAGAAAGCGAATAAGTGTAAAAATTGATAAGCAGAAAATTCTTACAAATGATTTTATATATCTTTCTGTAGAAACAATTTTTTTTGGTGGAATATCGTTTGGTATCGTTCAACAGTATTACACTATTTTTGTTCAGTTTATAAAAGAATATTTCGGAAAATAAGGTCTACCTTTTATTTCTGAGCTTCCCCAAAAGGTTTTATGTTTTAATATTGCTTTTCATAATATTAATCGCTGAAATTATTCAGATTTTTTGATACTTTTACTAATATGCAATGAGAAGTAGACAATGTAACGAAAGGTCAAATAATCAATTTTCTTCAATCTGGTTCCTCGTGCAGAAAAATATGTCGCCAAATTTAAATTAATATATTCACAGCTTCGTTATGTATAAGAAAGCAAATAAAAGATTGATATATCGTTAGAGGTGTCATAGATTCCATGCTACGTCGCATGCAACATGTCATTGATAGAGATGTTAGCTATACTTCTTATTAAATTGCAAATAGTTAATGACTAATATATTTATGCAAATGAAATTTTGTATTGTTTAGTGGAAACTATGCATACTTGACCCTACGCGATTTTATCAGATTGTGAGAAAATTAGCAATTTGTGTGCGTCATTTTCATTTCTCTGGTCATATGGTATATTGTAGGGAAATGGCATTCCAATCTGAAAATCTGTCGTAATGGTGTGTAGGTAAGAATGTTTTGGGGGTCAAAAAGTAAATTTTTAATTTTTCATTCCTCAGTAAATTCGAAGTTTACGAATGAAATATGGTGAATTAAATTATTTCTGAGTTTTAAGCTTCTTTCTAGCTTTAATTTGATATATGATGTTCTGCTTTATTTTAATTCTAAGTGGTTTAATTTTAAAATTATTTATAAAAAGTCAAGTTAGGATAGAAGAGGAAGAAATTCCGACCTGCCGAAGCATGCGGAAGAAAACAAAAAAAATCTGACGAGCCAAAAAATGCTCTAAAAAGACTTAATTATGACCACCAAAGACTCTCTATCATGAATCAAGAGTACGAGAAGGCGTTCACTCAAATTTATAAAATGCCACTCCAGAAGTCGCAAGTATACAGAGCCAACAACCTACATCCACCATCTGACAGGAAAAACCAAAAAACCTATTTTTTCTTTCTTTTTTTTTTAAACTGTAACTCACTAGTCCACAATTTTCTGTTCAATATTACGAGTGGTCCTCTAATCGTGTCCTTCAACACAGAATATGTTACATAAGATGTGGATCACCATAGCAAAATTTTTACAATATTATTTTCATGTATCCAAGCACTATTCTAGATACAAAAAACTATAATTTTACTACTATCTAAATATAGTTTCCAAAATTTAACTACATTAACTCCTTAAAATTTACATTAACACAATACAGGATACAATTTCCAAACAATTGAAAGACAGCATAGCACACACTATGTTGAACGTTACATGTTTGTTGTTAAAAACAATCCAATTGTGAAGTTCCAGAAATAGAATTCTCTGAATTTCAAATCTTCACATTTAGAAAATTTACCCATATTGACCGTGCATATTTTGAGAAATATCTTCTTACAGAAAGAGCATCTAGAATTACCATATTTCCTAAACATTTGGCTATTAACCCTTACAGTCTTCAAAATTCAAATTTGGTAAGGCTATAAAAGTTTGCATTACAAAAAATAAACAGTTCACAGTAAACAATTAAGAGAGAACAAGTGAAAAGCATAATGAAGAGGAGGACGCCACACCAGCCAAGGACTTGGTCAGGATGTCCTGGATGATAATTTTGAGTCCATTTTTGCACGTGTATTCAGAATCAATTCTAGAATACCAAGTTGAAAAAAGTTTTTAGGAAAATACTTTTGTGTAACTTCACTATAAATGTGGCACCCGTAAACATAATGGGAAACAGTTCCTTGATCTCTTCCACACTGACAATCTGGAGATTTGCCAAAAATTCTGTGTTGGTGCACAGGAAAGCACCCATGAGTTGTTAGTATCTGATTTATCAAAAAGTCTCCGTGGCATCTCTTCGTATTTACCTCTGTAAAAATACCGTAGAGGAATCTTGAATTCGGAGAAGACATCCAGCGTGCTTGCCATTCTTGTAGCATGGTCAATTTGAGCTGATTTTTAATCCAGGACCTTGGGATTTTTACCTTGATATCCACCTTCTCTTTAGTTGTAGCATTTTTGGCTGATAAATCAGCTAATTCACTTCCATATATACCAACATGTGCACGAACCCAATTCAGTTTAATTTTTGGGTTAACCAATAAAATTTTTCTAAGCTTCATAATTACTTCTGAGTGATTTTTGTTCGACTCCAGAGCCATCAATACGGATCTGGAGTCCGAAAAATGACTATTTTTTCTTTAGTCGGACCGACCTTCTCCACTGCCATTTGAATTGCCTCAACAACAAAGACACTTGCTTCGTCATTCAACCTAATTTCCTAATTCCAAATAATATCTCTAGCTTCGCTCAGGCAAACAATGCCGGAACCAACTTTTCCATTCAATTTTGACCCATCTGTAAATATTTTCTAAAACCTACCGTTCGGGTCTGAGTCCATACTCCAAGAAATACCACCTTTTTCCCATGGGGAGGGGGGGATCCAATTTATTTACGAAATCAAAGTCTTGAAAGGAATATTCCTTATCTTTAATATTTGTAGGTATTCCTCTATTGAACAAATTAAATTTAGTAACTTCTTTGTCTGCTACAAGATCCAGAGGAACTGATCCAGTCAGAACCTGGAGGGCCTCCGTTGATACGGTTTTGTAAGTTTTTGCTATTTGGACCAGTGCTACCCTTTGAATTTGAATAAGCTTTTGACTAATTTTAACCGTTTTGTTGAATCAAATTTCAACTCCATATAAAATATATTTTTCTATTGCCACTTTGTAGATTTCTTTTAATACTTGGGGTTTAAGCCACCAGGTTGCTCTTGAAAATCTATATAATTTATTTTGCATTTATTTGACTTTTTCTATGACCCCATCCAGGTGCGTTATTTATGTTAATCTTTCATCAAATAGCAGGCCTAAGTATTTTAATGTTCTAGGTTGTTTAATAAATATATCGTTCATTTTGAATCTAAGCACATGAGTAATGTCCTTTTTGTAAAGGAACATTATAAACTTTTATTTCGTAGGATTTATTTTGAGCTTATATTTGTTTGCCCATGATTCCACCACTTTTATTGGGGTCACCAAACTCTCTGTAAATTTATTCGAGACCGTTCCTGATGACATGATGAGGATGTCGTCTGCAAACATTGTGCACATAATATTCTCTTGTTCGTCCATCTGTCTTAAAAGGCTATCGGCAATTAGAAGCCAGAGTACGGGACCTAAACAGGACCCCTGTGGGACTCCTTTTGAGTAGTTAAATTCTATATTATTAATGTCATTGTAGATTCTTCTATTAATGAGAAAGTCTTTTATGACGTCAATTAAATATACTGATATCCCATCCTCTTCGAGACAATTTATTAGATCCTCCCATATTACACTATTAAATGCATTAGAAATGTCTAGTGATAAAGCCAAAGTTATCATTTTTTGGCTTTTGCATTATGGAATTTATCAAGAGCTGTCAAAGCTGAACTTTTTTTCTGAAACCAAATTGATTTCTATGTAGCTTACCTTTGCTTTCCAGTTCATATAATAAACTCTGTGCAATAATTTTATCACATACTTTACCCCAAGTAGGTAAGAGACTTCAGTGAGATCCTTTCCCTCTTTTGGTATCAGTAATACCTTTGCAATTTTCCAAAAATCTGGAAAAGCGCCTTGTCTTGTACAATCATTAAACAACTCCGTGAACCAAGCTATATCAAGAAAGAAGAGTTCTCTGATGATCCCAAGAGTCAAACCATCTGGTCCGGGAGATTTATTTATATCCATATCATCCATGACTGTTTTGACTTCTTGTGCAAGAACCGGAAAATTCTTATCTATTTTAATCTGCTTTTCAACTATTCCATCTTCAGATCTTGGGAAATGATGCTCCAGGATAACTTGAATAGTGTCTCTGAAATTATTTGTGTATTCTTCATTTTCCATCCTTATATGTTTCATTTCCCCAAAGAGACCTACTCTTTCTTTTATTAGCTTGTAAAATGCGTCAAATGTGTTGGTCTTCAAAACGCTATCCAAAAATTTACTGAAACATGTATGTTTCGCTAACAGAATTCGACCCGTGTACGTCGCCAATTCTTTTTTGTACCTTATTTCCCTTTTTTTTCTTAGATCTTAGTCTCTAGTCGCCTGGAATTTTCTCCTTAGTGCTCTAACTTTACTTCTTAATATTTCCAATTTGGTGCTCCACCAAATAGCGTTTTTCTGTTTTTTGGCTCTATTTCTCTGCCTTGTTTCAAAGCATACATTTGCTAAAATATGATGAGTTTCTTTAATCATTTCATTAAGTTCTTGTTTGAATCTTTGTAATTAGTTTTACATCTTTCTACACTTTGATTAACTTTGATTTTGAAATCAAAGAAGTTTTTGTTTTCTATGGACCATTTGCATGTCTTTCTCTTGTTCGAGAAATTTTCTTTTTCAATTTTAAATTCCATAATTTGATGGTCGCTAAGCGTTATTCTGTCCGATATCTTCCACTCGATGATTCTATCGACACCGATATTCTTAACCATCATTATATCTATCCAGCTAATACCGCAAGGGCCATTAAATGAAGGTAGAGAATCCCTATCGTTGATAACTACTAGGCCAAATTGGTTTATTAAGTCATGGACTATTTTTCCTCTTTTGTCTGTATTTCTTGGACCCCATATACTCGACTTGGAATTGAAGTCACCAAGAATTACAATCTTTTCCTGTGAAAAACGTAAAAGTAAGGTACTAATTTCATTCATATTCTCGCCAAGTTCCTCACTTGGGGGACTGTAAACCGGTATCATGAGAAATTTATGTTAGAAGTTAGGGATATTTGACCCTAAACAGTTAGGGATACTTGACCCTATCAAAAGCTATTGCAGCTTCGATGTCGTAGTCGGAGTTAGTTGGCAATATGACAATTCAAATATAGAGAATAATTTTTTTTAAATCGATTGTTAGCAATTATTTAATGAATAAAATTTCGTTTTAATATGAAAATTTCAAATAATGCAAATAATTATTTCATTAACAATTTTAAAATGAATGGAAAGATTATTGACTAAAAATTCAAAGAAAGTTTAAACCTGAAAAAGAAAGTTTTATTTATTTATTTATTATTTTAATAAAAGTCTTTTGCTCGAACTATTTGTCATCGTTTGGTTTTATTTAGAGTTTCGCCATTTCTGTTGAGTTTGACTCTCTTTCTTGATTTGAATTTTCTCCTAAAATATATTTGTATTCATGTGCTTTTATTTTCTTTAAATATTAGAAGAACCAAGTTAGTCTATTAAGTTTCTCAATTTCTTGTTTTGTACAACATTTTTATATCTTTTTTTGCGTTTTGATGCTATTCTTTTTTTTTAATTTTCCAAAACTGGCAGTTCTTCAACCCGCTAATGATGTTGCTAGGTTTCCAGTTCCTTTGCAGCAATTTTTTTCACTTAATTGAATCAATATTTTAATTGTGTGTTAAATTTTGAACAAATTTAATTTAATAACTAGATTTAATTTAATGACTTAACTAATTTAGTTTATCAACTAGAATTTATTCGTAAAAACTGCGATTTATAGTAAAAATATTATTTAATTTTTAATATTAGTTTCATTAATATTAATTGATAATAAAGAGCTTTTTTAAATTCAGTATATAACCTAATATCTGAATTTTGCGTACATACAAATTATCAAAAAATTTAAGTGCGTTTTGCATGTAGGGTCAAGTATCTCAAGCCTTTGGGTCAAGTATCCCTAACCTTAGGGATACTTGATCCTACACGATTTCATGAAGTGTATTTATTTTTGATTCAATGAGATATCAATTTAGCATAAGTATACATCTCATTTTTAAAACCTAATCCTTTTATGTTGCTTACAATTCAAATATTCGAGGAATATAAGAAAAAGTAAAAGTAGGGTCAAGTATCCCCAATGAAATTTTTAATTCTGTTTTAATTTAAAATAATGCAACTCGAATTCTTACTAGTAATATTTCATTGTCCCAAACGACAAACTTTGAATAACACCAAATATTCTTAGAGAAAATTACTCTATTAACAGCTGAAATGAAAACTTTTAATAGAGTGACCATTTTTTGAATTTGCATATATTGAAAGAGCCCCTTAATAGAGTTTATCTTGTCTCTCTCCGGTTAATTTAAACCTATTTACCTCAACTTTTATATCAGACGATATTTTATGATGAAGAATAATTTGAAGGATAAAAAAACTGGTTTTTGCATTTGGAAAATTTGAAGAAGAGTCAAATATAAACATGTAGATGGTCCCTTATGCAAATGCAGTTCACATATTTTTCAAGAGGATATGCTCCCAAATTGAATTACATAAATTCCTTGAATATACCTTTTATAAATTAATAGACATAAGAAGTGTTCTAATACATTTTTGACGGACTGTACTTTGTTTATACAAACACAATGTTTCTGTTAATTTTAGCATCTATATACAGGGTGAGTTCGACCTATTCTGCCTAACGAAAGAGGGTGAGAGAAAAGCCCGAGGAAATCATAAAACACTATAGCAGCCCTGTCCCATCTCTAACCGCTTGCACGTTATTGCGGATTAAATGATTTTGCTAAAAATCGTGACAAAATACAAATTTAAAACGTTTTTGGCAGATCTACATGAAATACAAGTACATATTGTGAAAGTGCGGTTAAAATGCCTTAATATGACACCATTTTCATCAAAATACCTGGATTTAAAGCAGAGTTTCAAGCGCCGAAACGTTGGCGAAACGCAAAATCGAATTGTCGTCAACATCTTTAATATTGAATACCGCAAACACCGTTCAAGCTAAAATCTGTCAAATTTACCAAAAACTTGTCCATTCTATCAGCTTTCGAATGAGCCTACCATAAGCCATATAATTTTTATTATTTCAGAAGAAATTCAGTCTTTCGTTGGCAATACATCACTGAAATCTGAAACAAAAAGTCGGCAAACGAAACGATTGTAGATATGCAAATAGGTTGGAACACATCTGCATTTCCGAAAGAGTTCATAGTGGCGGATTTGCATACATTTCATTTATCCACCATCGTTTCATGGCGACTTTTTGTCCAATGTCTATTTCGACGAACACAGATATCAATTATGTATTGCCCACGAAGGCCTGAATTTCTCCTGAAATAGGGTTTATAGTAGACTCATTCAAAAGCTAATAGAATGGACAAGTTTTTGGTAAATTTGACAGATTTTAGCTTGAAAGGTGTTTGCGGTATTCAATATTAAAGAATTTGACGACAATTCGATTTTGCGTTTCGCCAACGTTTCGGCGCTTGAGACTCGGCTTTAAACAAAGGTATTTTGATGAAAATGGTGTCATATTAAAGCATTTTAACCGCTCTTTGAGAATATGTACTTTATTTAATATAGATCTGCCAAAAACGGTTTAAATTTTCATTTTTTTCACAATTTTTAGTAATATCATTTTGTCCACCATAACTTGCAAACGGTTAGAGATGGGGCAGTGTTGCTATAGTGTTTTATGATCCCCATGGCCTCTTATATCACCCTATTTAGTTTGGCAAAATAAGTCAAACTCACCCTGTATATAAATGAGGAAAGTATGTGTGTGTTCGGTTTTTCCTGTTCTTTATGCCCGCCCATACCGTTGGATTTACGGCGACCAAATTTCGCACAGTGATGGTTTAGCATAAGAGGAAGCTAACACCGTAAAAACTATTTTGAAATTCGAATAAAATTTATATTTATTAAATTAAATAATGAAACTTAAGCTATTTTTCGACGTTTCCCGCCAATAAATTCTGAAATACTAACTGTACGAAATTTTTTTTGCACCACCTTAAAAAGCAATATACACTGTTTCTATTATTTTAATAAATATGTAAGAATTAATTTTATACTCAATTTGTAACAATAATTTCTATTGTTATAAAATTAAATTCAAACCAATTTATTGTTTCATCAAATCCTTCATTAACGTGTTTTTACCAATGGTAAAGTTATGATAAGAAAATATTCCTTTTTCGGTCATAGACTTCTTACTTCTGCTTTTATTTCGTTGCATGCGCTTAACTTCCGTTCTTATATCGTAGCTTTTCGTATGCCCTCAAATATCTAACAACGTTGATTAAGTTACTAGGTGATGTTTCGTTTAAATTTGGCAAATTTTTGAATGATCATAATCAGTGTGCAGCGGCGTAGCGACCGGGGAGTAAGGGAAGCATAGATGTCGCAGATGCCAGTTTTAGTGGCGTCACTGAACATTACTGCATTTATATCAGTTTTTAAAGAAAAAGATTATTATGGGGTGTAAGAATAATAACAGGCCCCGATGGCCATCTGCGCTTGCTAAGCAAATTACGACAGGGGTGAAAGAATTATATTCCCTGGGCACCACTGACCATGTTGACAAAAACATAATACGTTTGTATCGCTTTTTAAAGTGAAATACAATAAGGAGCCAAAAACTACCATGTCCAGGATGCCGCTTGCGCTATTTCAGGCTCTTATGATGTTGGGGTTGGGAGGAGAAAAAATCTCATGACGACCCGCGTACCACTTACCCTCGTTAAGCGAATGTTAGTATGTAAAGTCATTGAAGGCTAACCGAGTCGCGTTCCTAACGAAGGGAGAGGGCCTAAGCAGAAAAAGAAGGAATAGTGCTTCCGGTTAGGCACACAAACACGAAAAAGAAGAGAAAGGGAGGAAAGCATATATGATAAAAAGCATGATATAAAGTATTTCTGTTGCGTCCGTCGCAAAGATGGGGATGGGAAGATGGAATTCCAAGGGTTGTGAAACTCGCATGAAGTGGCTCTAACTTCGGAGACAAAAAGAAGAGGTTAGTTTAGCTGCTGGCCAAGGGGGTCAGAGACAAAGGAGAGGACAAAAGAAAATCAATGAGTCTTTACAGTGAAATACTGTTTAGTGTTATAAGTTATATAATATTCCTTCCCCAAGCAACGCCGGATATATGACTAGTTACCAATAAAAAGATCAACAAAGCAGCATAAATTTTTATTTAAGTGATGATTCAAAATACATAGGTTTATATGTTGATTTTTTCTCTTAGAAATGATAGTAATCCCTGTTTTTACCAACGAGTTTAATTTTTTTTAGATAACTCAGATACTGCAGATTTATTTCTTCTTCTATGTTACACTCGCCTATAATCTCTCAACATGGCTAAATCCTTTGGTTATTTATTCGGGAGATACTGTTTTCTTCCAGACCACTTTCTAAAGATTTTAAAGTTCCAACATTGAACTCACAAACTGGCAGCAATTTTCACTCTTCACAATGAAGCTGATGTTTATGTCGATCACTTACTTCATATTATACTGTGAAGACTTTGATTTGAATTCTGTGTCCGATAGCTCACACAACGTTCAAGAAGCTCTGATGCCAGCTGTTGATAAATTGCCAATCTTCTCTTTTACTGCTTTTTTACATGTATTTTGAGTGAATATGGTGTTTTACCATTTTCAACTGTTGCTTGATAGAAGCAATAGGAATCTTTTCCAGGTCGACATTTATGATGTTGAGGCTTCCCTATTAGCACAAGATGCTCTACAATATTCATACGATATCTTTAGGATTTCGTGCGGCATTCAGAATATTCTAGGAACATCGTGGAGATATCGAAAAATATCTTGTGCTAATAGGGTTGTTATCTGTGGAAATACTGTGTAATAGTTTGACAGAAATGGTTGTTTTCATGGAATTCAAATTGCCTTTATTTCTATGTATATCATTTTGGTAATTTCGTGGGATTATTTTTTTTCAGAATTCCGCTTGATTTACAATCTAGGTTGACACCTATAGTTCGCCGTTCTTGAACAACTTTTCGTGATCCTGTTCCAAGTCTTTTACTTAAGTGATTTACACACTTTTCCTTTTTAATATCAGTATCAGCACCATAATTATTTTTCTCGTTCAAGTAATTTAATGCTTTTTCATCGACTCCTGAAAGAATTGTTGTATAACGTAAGCCAATTTTGTCAGATATGGACTAAAGTTTGTATGCAGCTTCCATTTCCAATGCACCTGATGTTCCAGCGTGATTATCCTGTATGCTTTTTCATGACTTTCAAACCAAATAATATATTCAGCAGATTTTTCGACAAGGTCAGTTTTAGCATATTCACACTCAGTGTAATGCTTCGACATCACTTCATAATGTATGACACAGCTACGCAATATGTCAATAGCACAGCCAACAACTATTTGTGAAGTATGTCCTCGAGTAAGTCGAGTGCCATCAAACGAAACAGCAATATCAGTAAACTCATGAGTATCAGAAATGCCATATTCTTTTAGAACTTCATTTATGATTTTTGGTCTTATTTTTGTGGTTGAAATTACCATTGAGAATAATAATACCTTTTCATAAATATTAAAAATGCTGCTAGACAATAAATGCATGTTTGTATACATGCAAAGAAACCCTAAGGCTAAATATCCTTTTCAAAAACTCAAGAAACTTGTATGACTCTCATATTTATATCAAAACTCTTACGTAATATGCTGTCACTTTGAGTCATTCTTTTTGATGTGAATGCTTCACTTTCAAGTTGCTTCCAAACAACACATTCAACTTTAATTTTATGGGACAATCCATAATTTTCCCCTAAAATAACACGAATGGAAGACGTTTTACTAATTTCACACATTAGATTTGTAAACAAATTGGATAGGATATTTACATCTACAATAATATCATACGCGCACATAATCTGCTTTTTGAGGTTTAGTTTTACTTGCCGATACTTGCCTTCAATACTTTCTAGTTTGTGCACTGTCAACATCAGGCGAAAGAGTTCCAGGTGTTAAATCTTCAATTTTCGCATCACATTTCCACCTTTCCAAATTTTTTACACTGTTAAAAATTTCAGTTCAATGATGAACCAACAAATTTTGCAAATTTAGAGAAAGTACCAATAAATTGTTCAACTGATATTTCAAAAACCTGATTCCATAGTTAAACCCTCAGAAATGGTTCAACCTTTCACCATTTTTTCAACTTGTGTCAGCCAATCAAAGCAAAGCTCTTTTTAACCGCCATTTCCCAGGACATGCTCTGTGCATTTCACTACATGGTAAGAACGGCGAAGCTTCACTGGATATTCAACGTAAGGTATGTGTATTTTTTAGTTTATAAAAGTGAAACTTTTTTTCTTTATTCTTATGTATATTGGAATTTATTGCACTAACTCTAAATGGGTTGGCGTTTATATTTATTACGATCTGTTTACGGTTAATTTATCATTTAACGGTGTTTGGAAGTATTAAAACTGAAACGTTTTTACTCATTGTTGTTGTTTACTTCCAGCGGGCAAGCTTGCGCAAATTTTACGACATATCGTGCATCGTATTGCATATATATAACGTGATATTTTACAAAAGTAAATGCAAAATGCTTTTATGTATGTTATCTGTATTTATTAGCCAGAACCCGACTTCGACTCCTAATGTATTTCATATGTGATGAGAACAATCTCATTGTACAGGATAATAATTGATCACTCATCCACCCAGACTGACACACACTTCCGGCTACTTATGATTTTTTCCCCCTTCACGTATTTTTTTCTATTTTGTATTGTTTTCTATGTTGTTCTGTCCAGTGTATGTTTCTTTTTCATTTTCATTTGCTTTTGTACCTGTTAATTGTTTCTTGTGTGTGTGTGTGTCCCTTCTTAAAAAATAAAATTCACCTCCATCTATCCAAACCGGAAAGGAGCCAAATGGCTCTAAACACGGGGATGCAGGTGGTGTAATGTAATGTATTTATTAGCCTAATAGTAAACAAAGATTTTATAAATAAAATTGCACTTAAATATATAATATAACGATGTAAATATGTAATACCATGCACAGTTCAGGTATTTCTTGCAAACGCGCGCCCGCTGGAAGGTTAAATAATGTTGAGGAAGCATGCTAAAATGTTTGTCGATGTTAATATTCCTTGGATATATTTTTACCTTTAAATTTATTAATGAATTGTCGATAATATTTTTAATCCCATGTGTTTCAAATATCTTATTAATTTCTTGTAGATGAAGGTTTTAATGCAATACAGGACATCCTCTAAAGTTTGAGAAATTACAGATGGTGAACAGCTACTTGAAGTAATTGAATCAACTTATCACATCACATAACATTTTTTCTCTTCAAAAGCATGATGCAAATTTTGATGAATATGTCAATTATGAAGGTTTTCCTTCACTTGAAGGATACTGCAGTAAATATTGATGATCAAGCAGTAACAGTATCAACAATAATAAATCACTTTCTTTCCAAGGTATTCAGAAAATGAAAATCAGAATATGAAAACTAGTTTAGGGTTTACGTTCTGCCATACCTGCTCAAAGAGCCTGTGGAATGTTTTGTTGAAGAGGTAAATTTAAATGTTCTATTCATTTATCTTAAACTTGATTTTCATGTATTCATGTATGTAAACATGATTTTCAGTGGGGTAAAATACCCTACTTTTAAGATTTAAGTAAAAATATTGTTTATTAAAACTTTTTTTGTTTAATCTATACATTGAACATGCTAAGAATAAAATTAAATAAGTTTCATTAGTAATTTGATATATATATATAATTTACGTGGAGATGTTTTTAACTATGTTTTGTATACCCATTTTACCCCACACAGTGATAAAAATATGTATTTTTTGTAATACACTGATATAGTTATCTTCCACAAATCTGCAATATTTTCATTTCCTCGACATTTTGTGCATTGCGAGTTTTGCTCTCAATATATTTAACTTTTCTAGAACATCTTTACTTATTAATATTTCTCCAGCATATATGTTTGTGTCTTTATTTTGAATTATTCAAGCATACAGTAGTATAATTGGAAGTTTTTCCAATATTGCACATTTCAAAACTTTTACACCATGATAATTTTTAAAAAAGAATTTTAGTTTAAACTGCACTTTTTATTTATTTGTTTTTATATTTATTTTAATATATGTCAAGGACTGTAATTTACCCTTTGTGTTATGTAAGAACAAGAATGACCGCAAGAACAAAAAACAAGAAATCCTAAAATTAAGTATAAAATTGGTTCGTTACTTTTCATTATGAAAAAAAGATTAGTTTGAGTTAACTAGTTATTATATGGAATATTTCTGTTTAATTTATTGTAAGTAAATTATTTATTTAAAAAATAATACTGTGTATATCCTCTACAAGATGCGGAATGTTCAACCGACCCATATACTCATTTCTAAAAATATGACATTAAAATTTTTTTCCTTAAATTGAAGTTGAAACAGCAGCAAAAATTTCCAAAATAAGATATTTGCCAATATAATAGGAATTCCTAGATAATCTGAACGATGAAAGTTTAAACTAAGAACTTGAGGCATAAACTCGTTTACTATTTTGCTTCTAACGAGGAATGAAAGTCAGATAATATCAATCGAGGAATGAAAATCAGATAATATCAATCGAGGAATGAAAATCAGATAATATCAATCGAGGAATGAAAGTCAGATAATATCAATCGAGGAGTGAAAGTCAGATAATATAAATCGAGAAATGAAAGTCGGAACAAACATCTTGAATACCCAACTTAAAGTACTGCATATGTTATCAAATATGTGTTTTATAAGCCATATATTTTGACTATGCATTTTACCTTACCTGACTATTCAGAGATCCCAGAAGCCCTCAAAATACACTAATAGGGTGCTTATTTCCATATTTTTTTTATGGGCTTAAAGTCCATTATTCATAATTTAATGATTTTCCAATATTTCATAATTTTTGTTCTGTTAGGTTACCTCAGATGTTGAAGGAGATCTGCAGAGACAGATCTAAGAAGAGATCTAAGACAGCAATTTCTTCATTGCAGCTGAAATCGAAATTTTATTCAGAACGGACAATTTCATAACAGCTATTGGACTGTTAAAGTCATTTTTTTATGATAAATATAACTTATCCGAAACATATTGTTACCACCCTTAAATTTATTCAGAAATAAATAATGAAAATTGATCGTGGTAATATACCAAACAAAAGCCTTACTTTTTTTCGCAGAATTTCACTTACGCATAACATTTAAAGTTATATCAAATTGGAAAAAATTGTATTATTTTTTCATTTCTGTTATTTATTTTGTAGTGCCAGTATGTTTTGTTGTTCGCAGTGTGCTAAAGATTTTCTTCCGTTTATTTGTATTTATCTAATTTAAGGAATTTTAACAGATATGATCCTAATTTTAATTATATTTGTGGTTTCAACAATTGTCCTATAACATTTACCACTTTTTTCGTCATTTAAAAAGCACTTGTATCAACACAATGAGTTTAAAACTAAGAATACAAACACATTAACTTTTAGTACATGTGTATTTAAATCATTTTTAAAATGTAAGTTTATTTCACATTTTAAGAAATATATTATTTTCTGCCCCTAAAGAATTGTCAGATGAAATATACAGTTTATTCTTCATTTAAGTCACATTTGCAAAGGTATCACTCTTGTTATGTGTTAAATGATTTTAAGTCTGAGATCTTAACACCTGTCAAAAACAGAAATCAGGCACAATTGCCTCATTCGGTTCCCCATCATGTTGAAAATTTCAGGGAGAATTCAATATTGATCCCAGACTACAATACAAATATTGCATTATTTATTTTGAAAATGCAAGAAAAAATTTTACTGCCCAACTCTACCATTTGTGAATTAATAAATGCAGTAAATGAATTCCAAACAGATAATGTTTCATTAACTAAAGAGTCTACAATATAAACTTAAAAAAACAATCTAAATGAGAATGTTCTAAACTTGGTTTTAAATTATCCTGCAGTGAGTAATTTAAATTGAATTTTTAATATTATGAAATCACAATATGCTGAGAAAAAGGAGAACTTAGGTTTGGTATACAAATATACAAATTTTGTTATATTTTGATGAATTTGTGGTTTTAACCCATTAAGAAGTAATCAAGCAAAAAACATCTAGGTGCATTTCATTTTACACTAGGAAACGTTCCATCTAAGTGTCGTTTTTTAGTGAAAGATATACAGTTAGCTATTTTGTGCAGATCCTCAAGTATAAAATACTTCGGCTTTAAAGCTGTGCTGCAACCTCTGATTAAAGACCTAAAGTTATTACAAACAGATGAAATAATTATTTCAGGAATACCTAATATTGTTAAAGGTGGAAGTGTTTCTATAATAGGTGATAGTTTAGCCGCTGATCAAATAGGTGGCTATGTTACTAATTTTAGTGCAAATGTATGTTTATTGCTTTTGCACAGCAACAAAAAGCGATATGCAAGCTAATTTTACAGAATCTAAATTTGTACTGCGTACAAAACAAATGTATAATCACCATCTGTCGTTAGTAAACATGGATTCAAAATATACTACAAAAACAATATCAATTTTTCACAATTCCTTACGAATAAAGAATTTTGACAGCTATTTTCAATTTCAATTGCATTGCACCATTTTTATGTATTTTTTACTTCATTTTGTTCCTACGCTTGAACTTATTTTTTACTTATAATATTTCATTTACATTATGATATTCATGTTTTATTATAACCTTATCGGCACATTATATTATTAATTTATTATTTTTGTCTTTGAAGGCTAGAGCCAAGCCATTATTTTCCCATGGAAAAAATTCCTTTTAAAGCACTTTGTATTTTTTTGTATGCATGTCAGAAGTGATTGTTTTCTGAAACTGTTGATCAATATGTTTTTCTGAATTGTCATACAATATATTATAATATATATGTAATCTAGAATGAAATGTTTCTAAAACTGTACATTTTTAATATTGAATACGCTGTTATATAAAATAATTTGTTTGTGTATAAAATTCATTTATATGTATTTTTTTCATGTAGCAGATGCAATAGGAACTGCAATCAGTGTAAGAATAAATTTTTTGAAGTGAAATAAGCTTTTCATTCAAGTGTTAATTTATTCAAATGATGCTCATTACTATAGAGTTTACTTATGAAAAACCTAATAAGATTAAAAGTTGAAGTTTGAAACAGAAAAGCATTGTGAAGTACAATAAAAACAAATTGTTCTCTTGCTATTTTAAATGTCCATGGTAATCAAAATGTTAAAAGTAAATTATTTGGAAATATATTCAAGTGTTACAATTGTGTCAGTAGAGGAAGGGACATTTTTTAAAATAAAGTAAAACTGAACACGTCTCCAAATATAGGCACAAGACCAACCGTAAAACCGTTTGCAAACCGTATTTGACAATTTATTTTTATCTGGATAACGGAAATGGGACCTGATTTTCTTCGATTGTTCTTGTTTTAATATATTATCACAAAAAAGATATGCTGTATTGTTTTTAGCAGATTATAAATTCGTACATTTATAATACTATAATATACTTTTGTAATATAGTGCACACCTAGAATTTTTCACTTCTGTCTTGTGGTTTTAAATGCATCGGTTTGTTTTTATTTTAAAAGGAAAATATCTAAAAGCACAAGAAAAATTGAGCTACTTTCAAAGAAATCAAAAAGAGAGTGAGCTAAAATCTTGAACAATTCCTAATGAATCTCTTGTAAAAATTTCATTTTATTTCCCAGGTTTGTATAGAAAGCTTGCAATTTTGAGAATTATGTATTTCAATGAAAAAATACAGTTGCATTTGAAAATGAAGCAGAAAAAGTTTGTTCATGCTATTAAATTAAATGTTTGATTTTACTTTTTAAAGTATTCCTAATTATTAAACTTTGAAAAGTTGAATTAAATTTGCAATATTAATTTGAAAAAAAGCTTATCATACAAAAACTACTAAGTGTATAAATGTACAAAAAATCGACAGTAATAGTAGGCAGTATCTCAGTTTGACTTCACATGTACTGAACTTAATGTATTGGAAAATACTTGATGGTTAAAGGATTTATGAGAAACCATTATATGCATGAGTTCGCATATCTTTACAGAAGAATCGAAGCATTTCTTCTGAAGTTGGAACAGTAATGCAATCAAGTGTTTTCAAGTGTTTTTTATGCTTCACTCAAAATTTTCAAATTTAGTATTAAAATTTAATATTTCATTATGATATTTCAATTTCAGCATAAATACTTCAAATTTTATTGCAGAAAAATGTAGGGGTACTGCTAAATATTTTAAATTTAATATTGCAAATCTGAAATGATTTATTTTATATAAAATCATTAATGCAAATACAATTTTATGTCGATCCATTGCACAGTGCATATGGTGCACAGGCAGTTGTCACCATAGCATGGTGAAACTACTCCATCAACTGGTGCTTTGATTAAACCATTAGTTGGAGTGATGTTGAACCTTGAAAGGGATATAAGTTGAACCACTCCATGGCTCGATATAAATCCATTCCATGGTTCAACGTATTACCCCTGCATGGTTCAACGTATTACCATTCCTTGGTTCAACGTATTATCATTCCATGATTCAACGTATTACCATTCCATGGTTCAACGTATTACCATCACATGGTTCAACGTATAACCATTCCAAGGTTCAAAGTATTACCATTCGATGGTTCAATCAAAGCACCAGCTGATGGAGTAATGTTTCACCATGGTTTGGTTTTTTAAAAGTGAAATTTTTAAAAGTGAATGTTTTTTGCTTAGGCCTTGGCATAATTAAAAGAAGAAAGGTAGTAAATTGAATTCAATAATCTGCTGAAATAAAATGTTTTAACTATAAAAGTAAGAGTAAATAGATATTTTTTAAACTCTTGGTAAAAGATATCATGCAAACAAAGACAACACTTTAAAAAAAATGAGTACTGAAAGAGTGTTTTTACTTTCACTGTGAGCAATCCACTATGATCAAATAATCGCTGATTGTTAGTAACTTCACATCAATAACATTTATCAACTAAAGAAAGTAAAATTATTTGGTTTTTCTTTGGCTGGTGACACTAGAGCAGAAAATACTTTCTTTTAAAAGGCGGTCATGTTTAAAGGTTCAGGTCCCTTTAAATTCCTGTCATTGTAAATAAAATCTAAATAAATTCCGAAATATTAAAGATACAGTTTTAAAATTTGATGCAGTATACTGAAGGATTAGAGGATCAAAATAAGCAAATAAAAAATTTTGATATTTGACCACTTTTTAGGTAATGTGTCCCCTTATAAATGTATATTTCATAATTAAAATTTATAACTTATGGCTAATATAATTTTAAAAGATTTTTCATTACGACAAAAAAGCTGCCGACTCCTAGGGCCAGATATATACATTTCTATTCCCTATGCCGCTGCACATAATTCTGCGCCTAATCGCTCTCACCGCCCTCCGGACTGATTCGCGGCCAGCAGCCACTTTTCTCAGCATTACCTCGCTGCTTCGAAGCTCTCAGTCACTACTTTTTCAGTTTTAAATACTGCAAAAGGATCAATGGAACAGGCTATAAAATAATAGTTTATTTCATACTCTTTATAGACAACAGATTCCTTTAAAATTGTAAATTTTTTCAATAGACCCCATCTAATTGTAATGTTTTGTATAACTTCTCACGTCTTTCGGCATGAAAGTCTTCAGATTCATAAATACAGAATGATATCGCCCTAAGTAAACAGTTTCCGTCAACTACAATAGGTATGTTACAATATTTTTGACACCCTATTTCGATGGAACTGTAGGGATTATTATTGAAAACAAAAATTTATCTCACAATTAAATTGTTTATTCCAAAAAACAACTTCATTCTCTCATTTAACAACACAGCATTCCATAAAAGTTTTTTTTAACAAGAACTAATTTTCTTGTTCTCAATTTAACAAAAATAAATTGAGAATAAAAACAAGATCGTTTGCTATTGATTATAAATTAAATATTAACTAAAACAAAGAAAATAATATTTATAGAGATGCCTTAACAAAACCGTCTGTTATTAAAGCTAATCTATATAGATATCTTCAGAAAATCGTCTGCCATTAAGACTATATTAAATTGCAATTAAATGCAAAACAACTGCACACAAATGAAAAATCTATTTTAAACTTACGAAAATAAAGCAGAGCATTCTTATTGCTTGTGACGTAATAAATTGGCGAAACCACTCCGGTTTTTGAGGCTCAGTAATTCCTTATTTTGCAATAAAATCTCCTTTATTTCCGTTAATATATTCAGTTTATCTTCCAAAATCTCTCAAAACTTAAGGGTGCTCTGGGGAAGAAGACGACACATCTAGACGTCATAATATCGAATATAAAGTTGGTGAAATCTGTCTGGTAGTTGTGGCTTGCGAACTGTCTGAAGGTGTTTTTCCGATAGAGAGAATTATGCTGGAGAAAAGTTTTATCGATTTCGTTCGAAAATGGGGGTTGTGGGGGTCAGTCGACCTTTGATGGCATATCTAGACATCATAATCTGTCATATGAAATAAAAATTATCGAAACCGATCAGGTGGTTGGGTCTGGCGAACTCTCTAAATATTTTCGCCATAGACAATGTATAGTGGAGAAGTGTGTTTTCGATTTCGTACGAAAATGTGGTATGGGGGGCAGGAGACCTTTGATGACATATCTAGACGTCATTTGCTTCTATATGAAATAGAAGTGTTTTAAATAGGTCGGGTGGTTGAGTTCGGCGACCTCGGTGAAGGCTTTTTACCAAATTATTTTAAATATATAGATATATTAGTTTATTTTTGAAGCATGTAAGCTTTGAAAGATACTACACAGCTTATGAAATTGCATAGCATTAATGCAATAAAGACATATACTATATATAGAAACTATAAAAGAAATTTCCGTCGCAATTTTTCAGTTCGTCTTAAACATGTGCTAGAATTTTTTCATTCGCGTTTACACTCATGAAAAGTTTTCCTTCTTTTCATTTGTAAGTCAATAGATTTTCTAAATTTTCATTCAATGCAAAGAACTGAGAGGACATACGGATTTATTTTGTGCATCATTGATTCTTTTCAGATAAGAACAAAGACCTTTCAGCAGAAAAATTAGTCACTGGTGTGCAGACTATCGTTCTTAACAAACTGCCAACTTTTGGATGAACTGTGTGTGGTTTTCTGGTAGCCACTTTCAAGTTTTAAGAGAAATTCAATCTCAATGTTGTAATTAGTTATATAAGATTTTAGATGGCAAGTTCATCGCTTAGAGTGGGCTGCAGATCCGCTGTCGCAAGTGAGCCAAAAATGGAAAAGGAAGACGGCCTGCATTCTGCTGCGCAGGTGTGATAGGTTTTATATAACATAATGCATGTAATATCGTGATTCTGTGTTCTGCAAACACTGTGTTTTGTATGTTTGGTGGAATTGTATGTTATGTGTTTGTCCTCAGATAGAAAATGAATGAATTTATCTTTTATTAAAATAAGCAAAGGCTTAGAAATCGTAACATCATATTTGAAAAGTGAAAGCAGAATTTTTCTCTCTTTTTCAAGTTCCAAAGAAGCCAGTGACAAGAATTTAAAAAGAGTACCATATATTCCATGAAAATCCTTGCACTAGATAAGCAAAAATTTTAATTTCACTGCTTTACTGATTCTGATTAGTTAAACAGTAAATATTAATATTCATTAGCGACCATACAAACGATAACTCGAAACATGAAAAAAATAGATAGAGTGCTCTCCCCTTGATTTTCTCGCATATTAGCACTTTCTGGAGCGTCAGACGTTTCGTGGAAGGGTCAGTTGGGTTTATAAATTTTGCAGACATTATAATTTTTTTCTCTTTCAAAAGATACTACGCGATGGAGAAGAAGTATATATATTTTGAGAGAGCGTAATCATACTCAGCAGAATTGATTGAGCAACGTCTTTTTTCCAAAATAAATTATTAATTTTCCCGCCGCACTAACATGAATTTTCTTAATATACCCCAAGGTGTTCTTAATTACTCCAGAGACTATGAGAAAATTGCAAACACGTGTTTCAGTTTCTGATCCTAGTAACGAATTTATTTGAAGAGAATATATTTAAAATGAGATTAGAAACTGCTGTATATTTCATCCAAATGCGATTTACTGCCTGTTCCCAATTACCAGAAAATATGTTTCTTGAAAGTTTCACAGGAAAAATATATTTTATTTCTTCGAATATCAAAAACGAATTATTATACCGATTTACTACCTTCAATTTGGAATAGTTTATAATCATTCTATATCAAATTTTGTCGAGAAAAGTTTGAAGACGAATATTTATAGAAACTGAAATGACTAAATATAATGATACATCGAATTTTTTAGAAGAAAATAGTTAAGGCGTAATAACCGCACATAAAAATTAGTAAAAACAATTAGCTCAATTTAGTAGTAGAAAGTTGATTTTCCAATTGAAATCGAACTTTTAATTCACTATTATATTGTTTTTCCATCGAGATATCACTATCTGAAACACAAATATTTCTTTAATATACTTCAGATCAAAAGAAGAGCTGAGAGTATAGATTTTAACCCATATTTTACCACATTAAAAAAAAATTCATATTTTTCCAAAAAATTCCATCACAGACTAATGATACATCAAGGAAAAGTATAAAGTTAAAAAACTTAAGAAAACTTTTTCGGATGTCTTTTACAAGCTGTCCTATATATAGGACGATGGTAAAATCCACTACTACATACTTTTCAGTCAAGCATCTTGGTTTACATGAAATGGTAGTAAACATTCAAAGCAAAATCCTAAATTACATTTTTGGCAATAGTTAAGGGTTTTCTTGTACAGTTTTCAAGCTGTCATTGGCGTTGTTTTCCATTTATTAGAAAGGGTTCACTTTGAAATTCGAAATAATCTGGAGTTTTTTTTGAATGCCCAAACTCATTCTTGCAATATTTTGAGGTACACAGAATCCCAAGTAAGCTATTGTAATATGTTGAGCAAATTTGAGGAATTCTACAGCATTTTCTGGATCAAAAAGTTTTTAATGTTTCTAAACCAGTGCAACAAGTGATCTTTCAAATGCATATTTGAATAATGGTCAATGCCACTTTTTTCCTTGCGTGGATGAAAATATGTTTTTATGAGATTTTCGAACAAATCTACACCATTTTTGTATAAATTATACGAAACAGCATACGGTATATCTACTTTCTGCTTTCCACCCTTCATTCTTCTTTCTTTTTTAAAGCCTCTTGCTGGTCAATGATACAACTCAATTGCCAATCCATCAAACAGCTGCAATTTTATTAAAGGTCATTTTGTCATTCTATTCTCATTAACTATTCCCGCAGCAAAGGAACGCTTGCTTCTGAAGGACCAAAAAGATCACACACACTAAAAAGTTTGAGTTTCAACAACAGACATCCAATTTTCAACGACTGTTTGGGCTAATGATTTCTTCTCTTTCTTTCTTTTCATAGTCATGTCACAACTGTTTTTAGAATTGGTCTACTGCCTGATATGGCATAATACGAGAGAGATATACATTAAAAGATGAGAGTATTCTTAGATTGTATCCAAATATTATGGGTTTTCCTTTCATGTACATTTTAGTGGACTATTCTTTCATCATTACTTAAATGTTCAGAAAATACACTAAACCCTTGTGAAACTTTATTCACCAATTTGTAAATTTGGCGTACTTTCTAATAGCGATCTGAATGAATAGCAGTATTGTGACTGAAGCATAAATACCTCTTGATATCTAAGTATCGCTTTCTTGACATTGTTTGATTAACAAGCGTTGTTCCAATATCAGAAGCATTTCCCCAGTTCTTTTTTTCTTGGGGTAAAATGTGATATCCGCTATAGAAAATTATACCCAAAACTTGATTCAGTTCATCGAATTTAGACAAAAAAAACATGAATATTTTTCTGTCAGACATGCTTGTTACCTTCTACCATAGCTGGACAATCATATTTTCAGATATCATCTCCAGAAGTTCCAAGATGATTTTCCTAAAATCATATCCGTAAAATAATTCAGGAGCTGATGGAAATTTTGTTGCAAAATTAGTCCATGAAGGGATTAATATATATTCAGCAGCATCCTTTCCTTTATAATTTCAATTGTTCCATCTGTTTCTTCTTGAATATTTGAATCTTTTCGTCAAAGGCAACATGACTGTGTTCACTGCTGGTGCAGACAACATCAATTTCTTCATCATCAATGGCAATTTCTGTATCAGGTGGTAATATTATCATTTAAAAATCATTATCATCATATTTATCGGCCAATGAAATTAACTCTTTAATTCCGATGAGACTTTTTTCTTTTAGCTAATTTAAAACCGGGAATTATTGAGAAGAAATGATATGAACTGTACTCTCCTAACCTGGGTGGATATTTTCCACTCCACCCCACCCCCTGCTTTAAATGTCCCTTAAGGCACTCGGAAGGCTGTGGTTGGCAATCATAATTTGACCCCCTACCGCGCTTATCTCCTATGCGATTTCAGAAGATCACCTTCCCTTAAAAGAAACCAACCGCCTCAGACCGACCTTCCTCGCTGTTAAGGGCAAATTTTTAGACGGCCCGGGTCCACCTCGTTCGCTATTAGAAAGTTAAATACCCAAAAGCTTCTTCAGTTAAAAATCTCCGACTCATTTCCAATATTGTTCTGGAAGGAACGGATGTGAAATCAGCTCACACCTCGAACAGCTGTATTCTTTTCCCAAAAACATAGCGTCAGCACGTGACTAAAACTCTCAAAGAAAAAATAATATAAAAAAAAAATGAGAAAATATATAACTCAAGACACACCTCCAGGTTCACGTTCCAAGCAAACGAGATGTTATTGAGTTTTGCAATTAGTAAAAGATAGATATTCTAATACCTTTTCCCGAAATTTCAAACGCCTTTGTGTAGGTGTGCATAGTAGGGGATTTTACTATCATCCTATATTTAGGGCGGCACCTAAAACCTTCGTAAAACCAGTTTGAATATAGCTTTTTGTTTGCAAATTTTACTCAGAAATAATATCTAAAACTAGTCGTGAATAAATCTTTAAAAAATTGTATTTTTTCTCATAATTATTTAAAAGAAAAATATAATTCATGTCAAATAAAGTAGCAAAAATTAGCCAAATTCAAAATTCTTTAAAAAATTTAAAATGATCAACATTGAACTTAAAAAGATAATAAATAACACTTATCAATCTTGAAATATATTTTAGAAGCGGAACATAAATAAAAAATGCGATATAGGCTAAGAAAATCCGACAAATCTGAGCTGTCCTATATATAGGACGATGGTAAAATACGGGTTAATTTGCTCTCAGAAATCGCAAACTAGTCATTCACCACCTTCTCAAACTTGTCACATCCAGTTCACCACCTTCAACTCCTGCATACTGCCGTACAAATAATGTGCCGTCATTCTGGTATCTCTAATGTTATCGATAAAAAGGTACATATTTCTTAATAATCGGCCATGGACTGATCAAAATAAGTTACTTCCTGTGTCTCTGCTGCCTTCGTTTCATACTGAAAAGAGCGAAAATCATCTTCAGATTCCTCAATCATTATAATCTTTTCATCTTCCTCGTCATGAGTTTTCTGGTTTTTTCCATACTTTACGTCAAACGGCTCCATATAATTATTAATAAACAATTTTCATGTTTGAAAAGTAATATATATGCAAATCACATCGTAATTTTTTTAAAATGCCAGTTGTTAATTTGAGAACGGGCGGATCAGAGCGATTCCTAGTATGAAAATTCGTCGCTTAACGTGTAACACCACCTATCTCAATTTTTCTCAAACAAAACCGAATATTGCTGAATTTTTTCACTTCGGGTTGGAATATGCGGTCTCATCTTTATATCGGATTTTTAAAAAATTGCAGAAATATTCTTTATTTTCCGCGAAATATTCAGTATTTCTTTCCTCTTTGAAATTTTAAAAAATTGTGATAGGTGGTGTTGTTTGTTAAGCTACAAAATACTTACTATTATATAATAAATTGTTCCAAATACCTAAAATATATAAATTTTTGTTACATTAAAAACATATTCACAACTACCCTTGCAATGAAAATTGTCACTGGTAATTGAAGAGATGAGTGGATGAAGGGGGGGGGGTAACAGCAAGTGTGTTCTGGCATATTTAGCCTTAAAGTTGTCATAATGGTGCATTTTTTTGTTAATACTTTTTTTCTTAGTAAAATATACTATTCCTATTAGTGGAAAAAATTTTATTTAGTATTAATTTAGTTTTAATATGAGTTTAACAAATAAAAATAATATATATATTGTACGTACCACCTACTTTCACTCTCAAAGTTTGTATTTTTTATCATATTATGAAATGTAGGTGTTATGACCATATAATAAAGCAATTATTGTTTTATATAAGTATTATTTGTACATTGGAAAGTAATTTTTTCTATTATATAACATAAAAAAATGACATATAAAGAATTTTTTTATTTTATTAAAAGTAACAGTTTGTATTACACAAGAAGCTTTCAATAAAATTATTGTTCATATTATCTCATGCAATCCCTGCTCATAGAACCACTTGTGTTGGTCTGGAATAAAGCATAGCTGTTCTTTAAGGTTTTCAACTTTTTCCTTAGACAGCGTGCCAGTTTTACTGAAGAGTCTTAGGATGGCGAAGTCATCGGTAAGAGAAAATTTCTTTTTCAAATTTTTATGAATATTTACCTCTCTCAAGGGAGTATAGCTATCAAAGTTCTCTTTGAAAAGGTATGACCCAAAAGTGTCCACACGAATCTATTTAACCCTTTGAACGGCTCAAAAATTTCAGCTGAATGCTTTGAAAACGTCTCCTGTGTAGCTAAATGGTGAACGCAAATTTGTCGAAAAATAACTAATGGGCTGTTTGAAAACCGGCCAGGGTAAGTTTTCCTTCCCCCGTCCTAATGTTCAGGAGAACAGCAGGGGTTAATCTTCCCCGTCCGAACAAGAGGGGCAGGGCCATTCAAAGTCATAAATCAGTCTGGTTAGAGTAATTGCTATCTTGTGGCTTTTCAACTAAGAACTCTCCGATTTGAAAACGGTTCCCTTTCAGTCTGAAACTTTTAGAGAGTGTAGAATTTTTTCATATTCCTATTTTCAAAAAGTATAGAGAAAATTTGTTTCATAAATGATTTCGATAAATATCACTCATCTAAATGCATTTCGGAAACAATCATTCTTTCTGCTTTCAATCAAAGAATTTTACTACAGTTTCTTTTTCTTTTTTTTTTTTTAGTATTAAACTTTTACTAACAGATTTAGTATATTCCTCTGATTAAAATATATTATAATTTTTTTTAAATTTTATTACTTAATAATACGATAGTAATACAAATTCTGCATTCAATTAGAGAATGTAAAATGATTTTTTTGTCCCCAATAATTAAATAAAAAGTTTGTATAATTGTCTGTTTCAAGACGATTCGTGTTTTTGATTTCATTTTTAAACTTTTAAAATATTGAGAAAACAGCCTTTTGCCAATGGTAGATAAAACACCATATATTACATTTGAAAGAAAAAAAAATCTTCCGAAATAATCAAGGAATATGCGAAATAAGATTTTTAAACTAAATTTAACACTAAAATAAGAAAATATGTTAAAAATTCCGCGTACATACGCAACTAGTTTTTGATCAAAATTAATATATTCTTTTTTAATGTGTAAATATTTCCAGTATCAGTTTCTTATTTTATTTATAGACTTGGTGCGAATTTCAGTAAAATCAGTTGATATATCTGTTGCTACTCGAGACCCAAAACATTTTCGAAAGTCCATTTAGCATTCATAGCAATCGAAACACAAATTTTTATTGATGAAATAATATATGAAGACAAATATTTGTGATTTTCCCCAAATTACAAAATGCTTCAAATCGTTTACAACGTTCATAATTGATTTTGCTTGCTGAGCAAAATACTTACGTGCATTTTTGAAAAAATAGAACGTTTTGTCGGGAGCATATAAAGGTTTTTTTAATCACAAATTTTTTGCTCCGCATATTTTTTGTTTATCCCTTTCAGGAGTGACGGTTTCGCTTCTAAAAAACGATTTTAAGAATTTATTTTCATAGGCAACCTCTCGCTTTTTGGTGATTCAATTTTCCAAACTAGTTTTCTAATGTCCAATAAAATACAGTTAATTTGGGTGGGAATTGCAATTTTCTTTTCTCATGGATTTATACGCGAATAAACTTTTCTTTCTCAAAGAAAAAAGATTTGCCTCCTTTTCAATCAACTTCACAAAAATAAGACTGGGCATCCAGTTAAAGCTTAGTAAAACGTTTTCCTGCTTACTGTTTTTCTCCCAAAATTGGGAAAATAAAAGACATAAGAGGGTAAGTTTGTTAGTTATTTCACTTTATTCAACTTGTTTCATTGTTTAACCACCGCGTGCTTAGAGCCAAAATGTCCGAAACTCCTTTTCTTTTGAAGAGGTTATGTGTCATGTTTCTTAGAACTGATGTCATTTATCTGTTTCAATGGTTTTAGCTATATATCTCCCATTTTGAAAGCAGGTTGCAAAGAATTAAGAATAATCCTCTTTTTTTCACACAAGTGATCAATCAGTGATAGTCGTCTCTCAACGGTGTGCTTTACTGTCGTATGTGTAGTTCCAACAAAGGTCAAGGTAGGCTCTACAAACAAAGTAAACATCTTAACAATAGAGGGGAACAACAATAGTAGATAGATGGCCCCTTGTGTAGGGTGGCAACATTCCGTCACACTTTGAGTTCAGACAATTTTTCACAAATGAATGCATTTTTCTATCAATAGATCACATGTTTACCATATGGCTAGAAGAGTGCGCAATCATTAGAGGCTATTTCAGTACCCAATGTTGTTTCTCGTCTTAAAAGTACACATTTTTACAAACAGAACACAGAACCTTCATTCTGTGAGTCGTCTTTCTCTAAGGCAGTTGAACTTGTATGAGCAGCTTTCTTAATTCTTATTCTTAGAAATTTCATTCCAAACGTACTTAAGTTTTTTTGTCAAAAATTTTCTTTTCGAAAGGTCTAGCAACTCGAGGGAAGAGCATTGCGCAGGGAACTCGAGTAGACCTTATTAATATTTTCCTATTTGAACAAGTGCTGATTGCATTAGTAAAATGTGAAAAAGCATTTTCTGATTCTTTTTAATATACTAGTGAAATCTACAGTTGAATTGCTCCGACAAAAGTGTTTTAACATTATATTTATCACAAGGCTATTGAACTTGGCATGGATTCCAGTTCAGACTATTCTGACTGCGAGGATTTAATTTCAGCTTCTGAAGATGATTATTCTTCATCGGAGAGTGAATCTGACGATGATACTTTAAATTCAGCTCGTAATTGGTGTCCTATCGACATACATGCATCTACACCTGCTCCTCCAAATTTTCAATTTACTTCAACTCCTAGAATCAATCCCTCGACAAAAATTTTGCTTGGAAACACAGATGATCCAATGTTGTTTTTTAGCATATTTTTTGATGAGAAAATTATGAGTTTCATCGTGGAGGAAACAAATAGATATGCGGAAGATTTTTTCAACAAGTCCGATCTGACACCATCATCAAGAGCATTAAATTGGAAAAATACGGACATCAAAGAACTAAATTTATTCCTTCGTTTACTTTTACTTCAAGGAATGGTGTCAAAATCTGTAGAAGCATGGTACTGGAGTAAAAGACCGATTTTAAGCACTCCCTTTTTTGGGCAAATTATGAGTGAGAAAAGATATTTCTTGTTAATGAAATTTCTGCATTTTGAGAATTCGGATAAATTTGATAAAAAAACGCATCCAAATCCAAAGTTAAGAAAAATTTTTGATATTCATGAAATGCTGGTTCAGAAATTTAAATCCGCTTATACACCTAACTAATCCGTGGCAATAGACGAATGTTTGGTTGCTTTCAAAGGCTTGCTTGGATGGAAACAATATATTCCGACGAAAAGGGCAAGATTTGGATTAAAATTCTTCCAACTTTGTGAATCGGAGAGCGGTTATATTTGGAACTCCATAATATATACTGGTAAATTAACGATTTTCATGGAAGAATACGAACATTATGGATTATCCACGAAATGTGTATTGACTCTAATCCATGAACTTAAAAATAATGGATATTTGCTAACAACAGACAATTTTTACACTTCTCCAGAAGTGGCTGAAATTCTTCTTAAATATAAGACAGATGTCATAGGAACTGTTAGAGGAAACAGAAAGGGACTGCCTGCGGAATTTAAGACACTGAAATTGAAAAAGGGAGAAATAAAAGCGTTTCAAAAGGGTAAAATTATGGTTCTTCAGTGGAGAGATAAGAAAACTTTAACAATGCTAAGTACCATTCATAATGCTGAATTAGTTAGTGTTGAATCAAGAAAATCAACAACCAAACAAAAGCCTAAGGTAGTAGTAGATTATAATAGATCAATGGGAGGAGTTGATAAGTCTGATCAGTGCTTATCATACTATCCTTCAACCAGAAGCAGACAAAGAAAATACTACAAAAAATATTTCGACATTTACTTGACCAGGCTGTATGGAATACTTTTGTGCTCTATAAGAAAAATGGAGGAGATCTAAAGCATGTAGCTTTTAGAATGAAATTGATCGAAAGAGTATGTGAAGAAGGAAGAGGTTTACCCTCAAGTAAAGTCCCAAAGAGTATCGAAAACGTAGCGAGATTGACGGGAAGACATTTTCCATCTTTAGTTACTTCGACAGGAAACAAAAAGTACTCTGCCAGAAAATGCGCCGTGTGCTGCTCAAAAACAAATGGAAATGGAAAAAGGGTACGAAGGGAAACACGGTTTGAATGTGATGTTTGCAATGTTGGCTTATGCGCTGCTCCTTGTTTTCAGATCTACCATACACAATCTGTTTTTTAAATTATCCTATTGCCTTACATGTAACATTTTACATTATATTTCAGTGGTTGAATGCTCAAAAAGTTTTGCACAGTGTCACATTTATATTTTAAATACTGAATTTATGCACACGGTTTGAATGTGAAGTTTGTAATGTTGGTTTATGCGCTGCTCCATGTTTTCAGATCTACTAGACACAAGTTGTTTTTTAAATTATCCTATTGCCTCACATGTAAACTTTTACATTATATTTCAGTGGTTGAATGCTCTAAACGTTTTGCACAGTGTCACATTTATATTTTAAATATTGAATTTATGCATTTTTATAAATTTCCACTCATAAGTTTGCTATATTTTGAGCAAAAACATCAAGTCCTAATTTATAAAATTTTAAGTTTTTGTAGGTTTTTTTCATGCTAATATTTTCATCTTCAAGATTTCTGTAATGAAATAAAATAACTGCTATAAATAGTTCTATTTATTTTTTTCAGTTTTCAAAGAATGTGCGCAAACTGTTAAAGCTAAACTACTGTGTTAACTAAATATTAATTACTTTTAATAACCGTTGATTTTTTGTAAACGATTTTTAGTAAAAAATAAACAACATTTCTATGCAATGTATGTGTTATATTTATTATTTCAGAAATTGCATTATGTTTAGAAATTCTTCCAGAATGCATTTAATTATATTTAAATTCTTTACTATTTTTAACAGCGATATCATTTGTATATATACAAAACTGCGTTACCTGCTAGGTAGTAACTTTCATGCATGAAGGTGGATTTGGAAAAAATATATATAAGAAAATGTTTTTTTCTCTCGGATCCGAGGAAAAAGACAAAAAAAGAATTAAATTAAAATATGAGAAAAGCGTTAAAGAACGCTTGTAATAAAATGCAGTAAAAAGGGGAAAAACATATTTAACAGCGAAAATATCTTATAAAAGTAAATTTCTATCATCAAAATGCGCTTAAATGAGCAAATATATAAAAGTAAAAAAAAATAATAATAACGGTCAAAAACGCTTTTACTAAAATTCACTCTAAAAATTTAAAAAATGAATTAAAAAATTCTATCCAGAGGTTTTCAAATTTACTTTTGGCTAAATAATAAAAACGAAATTCTATATGAATGGGCACCAATTAAATTTACCTTTATAAAGAAACTAGCTATAATGCCGAGCGTTGCTCTGGATTAAAGTACTTTTAAGTGTAATGATTTTAATGCAAAAACTATTTTTTAATATAAAATTAAAATAC
>BGPR01005390.1:35953-55790 GCA_013235015.1 Araneus ventricosus | reverse complement strand
TTTCGCGCATGCGCAATAAAACATTATTTACTAAAAATGCTCATAATTCCTGCGATATTCAAAAATTCTTTTCCAAATTTTTACAAAATGCTTCCCTAACATATTATCATCTTTTCTGTAAGTTTCGTATAATATAACAGACAACTCTGCATGTTATAAGCAAAAAACAGGTAGGGAAATTTGAGATTTTTTAAGAAAACATTTATATCTTCCGAAATATTTGTGCTGAGTTTACAAAAGTTTCTGTAAATATTATGCACATTAAACATTGCCATTTCTGAAAGTTTCATTTTCTTATCAGTATTTTGTGAAGCGGGGTGGGACAAACACCTTTTTGTCTTCATCAGTTTGTAGCTGGTCCCCTAAATTCCCTCAAGACCGAATCTTCCATGTAAAATGTGAGCTTTTGTCTATTCTTTACATGTCCAAAGTTTAAAGGCAGTCAGTTGAACCATTCTGGAGAAATTCTAAAAAATGTGAAAATCTGCAAGTGTCCGGATACTTTTGGGCATATAGTGTATATATATAAATAAATACTCATTTGTATGAAACTGATGATATTAATAAGTCACCAATACCAATATGCAAACTCGAATGTTTTCCAATTAATTAATGCAAGAACATATCTTAATTTTTAAAAAAAGCTTATTCTCCTGTCCTTTTTTAAATTAAATGTCCGTAAATTCTCTAATTAGGTGCAAACAATTATATCATGCCACTAACCACTTATATTACAATTTGAATTGGAAGATTTAAAGCCCCTTGAAGCTGTGCGCTTCCAATGATCCTCCCACACACACATGAACATATTTTTGCAAACTGTGTGTAAATATTAATCTTGACAATTTTTTAAAAAAGTGAACAAAATAAATGAAACACAAATGAAATTTGTGTCACTGAAAAGCTTAGTTTTTTTAAACTTTAAAATTGAGTATAAGTATTTTTGTGACTTCATATTTTGGAAAGATATCGCCGAAAAATGACAAAATATTGATTAATTTTTAATTTTTTGTGGTTAAAAAATAAAGGTTTAGTAGTTCGAAGTCACACCGTTGCCTAGCAATGAAGTATCTATAAATTTGCTAATTTCAAAATAGTCTGCATCTATTCAATTATTTTTAAATTAAATTTTAAAAATTAATAAAATCTGATGGAAAACTGGCACAAAGTTGGTATCATTGAAAAGGTAGAAATTTTGAATTTTAGGATAGTATAAAAATATATCTCGTGGGGGATAAATTTCTCAGAAGTTAATGCGGTGAAATTGCAAAATTTGTGTCAATTAATAATTAACTGGATGTTTCAGAAACTTTTGCTCTTTGAAAAGTTGACAGTTTTCTTTCTCTTGACTTAAATAATAAGTTTTGTTAAATCGGTTAAAGTGGTTTAGGAGATGTGGAACATGCATACAATGACTTTTATTTATATTAATATTTGCCGCGCTTTTATTATTTCGACAAAAGAAAATTTTAAAAACTTGCAAATAAAAAAAATGGTTTTTATTGCATTTTAATAAAAGCACTTTTAAAAGTTTTTATGTACTTTTCATATTTCATCAAGCAAGTTTTGAAAATTCAAACCCTGTCATGTGAACCAGTAACAATTAAATGTTAATGATCGCTATAAACATGAGAGAGTTCCCTGGTTTCACGAAAATTTATGCCAATTTTACAATTCTACTAGTTTTCTGCTCGATATTAAATTTGCAGTGAAAATTCCAAATATTTAAATCAATGATAAAGTTCTTGTTCACCATCGCCAAGCAATCCTGATATTCCTCTGGTTCTCAGGAATAACGTTATTCCTCTTCCTCAAAAGTTTATTTCCCCAAAAGTGACCATCCAAATTCTATTTGCCAGTGACAACCACAAAACGACCTTGAGAAGCAGCTGCCCCGACTCGCCTATTATAAGCGAGGGGGAAAGCAGCAGCGATTTTCTACGTCGGAGGCGGTTTTCGGGCGATAAACAGTGAGCAACTTTCTACGTCGGAGCCGGTTTTAGAGTAACTATTGAGGAGCGACTTTCTGCGACGGAGCCGGTTTTAGAATAGTCATCGGAGAGCGACTTTCTACTTTCCAGCCGGTTGAAGGGTTAATTCCATCTCTGAAATGTACTTTGTCATTCATGAGGTCTTTTTTTCTGTTAAAAGTTTCATCTTTTTGGGGTATCTCTTATATTTCCTCAGTATCTCTTAAATGCTGTTCCACATCAATAACCACATTTTTTTACTAGAAGAGGCAATGATTTCACAATATTGTTTAGGAATACAAATCGTCTGGTGTTTCCTTAAATTTTTTTCGATTCGGCCAAAATCCCGATCCGAATCCAATTATTAATGGCCTACTTCTTGGAACTTGTGGTCGATTGTCTTTATTGGCCTATTTGTACAAGATATTGATACAAAAAAATAATCATTTTTTTGGCCTCAGCAATTATAGTTTGTCCAAATGATTAAATGGAAGAAGGAGGTATGTGGTATTTTACAATACATACCTTCTTTATCCACTGGAGATATATTTAGTAAATTTAAAAGATTAAAGGAAGAAGGAGGTATCTGGTATTTTATGTTGCATGCATCCTTCTTCCATGAGAATTATTCTTTGTTGTTGTCACATACCTCCTTCATTACACTAGTATCTTACTTCAAACTGCTCCTAGAGAGTTACTGTAAATACAGAAAAACAGGCCAACATATACCTCTTTCATCCATGACAATAACTCAATTTGAACAAACATCTTACAGACCTTCTTCATCCACTGATCCCTTCAATTAAGAATGCTAGCCTGTTCCTCAAGATGAAAACCAAAGAAGAAAATTCAAAGTTTCCTCGTAATCATTATACTCTAAAAATTTAAGAAATATCTAATATAGCAACTAAGCTTGCATACAACTTTGGTAGAGAACGGAAAATGAAACTTAAGAAATTTTGATTTCAATTTTCTAAACACAGTTGCAGCCAAAGTTACAAACCAGATAACATTACAAAAAGCAGGAATGGGTTTTTTGTTCCTCTAGAGTGTCTTCATCGAAGCATAAGCTATTCAGCTCTTTTGGGTCTCACCAATATGCACTGTAGTCTTTGATCCCGCTTGCTTTTCCTCCTGACATTACAGTGAGGAATACAGGAGTTTGCATTTTTGATTTCTATCTTTCTTGCGATTGAAGCTAAATTTTTTACAGTTCTACAATCCGTATGATAAATCCAGATTCAAAATTTCTTTTAGCTATTCAATTATTTGTGTTATTATGTCCACGTGCACACGGAAGGACATACACATAGGCTTTCCATTGACATATTTCATTAAAAATTTGATGGGAATGTATAACTTTGGTATTATATCTACACATTAGATTTTATCCACCTTGTTTTTGATTTATCGTGTTTATAGACAAACATAATTCAAAAGATGTATTTTCCAGGCTCGGGGAAATCTACACCGCTCAAATTCCTCAAAATCTTAAAGTTGAATTTTTTGGCGTTTGGAATAATTTTCCTTTGGATACTTCGTATATGAAAATATAAAAAAATAGCTTTCTGAAATTCTTAAACTTCATTTTTTATAGCTGGTAATGGAACCAGACCACGTTCCCTGGCTGACCTGAACCAATTTCGATTATAAAAAAATCTTAATTTATAAGAAATACAGAAATGAACAGTTATAATATTGCTACAAACAACTAATAGGCACAGAAATCATCTGTATTTGTCTGGTGAAGAAGGCTAAACTGTTGAAGACGGTGCGAGAGCGTTTGTTTGCATTCGACCGGAAAGGAGAAACTGGAGAAACGGTACGAAGGCAATTGTTTACACTGTCGAAAAATACCACGAATTTTTTTATGCATCCTTTATACACAGAAGAGTAAATTATTATTCTAGCATGTATATATTGTTTTGCACTGCTGAGAATATTAATTATTCAATCATAGGTTGCATGTTAATGTTATACCTACTGTAGTTTTTGAATAGCAACTTTAGTATACCTAACGTTCAAAAATAAGTTATAATAATTTTATTCATTTACTAAACATAAAGTAAGTAATGAAATTAATAAAGATAATTAAGAATAAAATAAATACTTACATTTTTTCCAAATGAAAGATGGTCAAATCATGCACTGTCAGGTCGATATTAGCTAGTGGAAGCCATTAAGTTGGTTGCAAATACTCTCGAACGGCACTTCACAGGGTCGTTGACCCATCAAATTCGACTATCAGAAAATAACAGTGATTTCATGCAATTTTCAGTATTATCCGATATCGGAACGATATCTACAGTGGCTCCCAAAAGTGTTCATACACTTACGATTTTCAATGAAATAGGGCTCTATCCATTAATTAAAATTAATAATTCAGAATAGGTATTTAATAATAAGATCTATAATCTATTCTTAACAAAACTACATGAAATATTTTAAAAACATAGTAAAAATTTATTTTGAAGAAATCAATAATCAAAAAGTAACAAAAACTTTATCTCACAAAAGTCTTCGTACACTGAACTATTTTCGATAAATTCATAATTTAAATTATAGTCCGTCGCTTTAATTTTATTTTTTTATTGTGGTGGCATTTAAAATATCGTTTGGTTTTAATTTTTGCTTGCTTACACCGTAATATTCTATTTATTATTTAAAAATGGTTCGTAGTCGTGAAGAAACAATCAGCATTCGAAAATTGATTATTTTTCACCATAGTAGTTGTAAATCAGTTCGGAATGTCGCTAAATTAGTTAATTTATCCTATTCTACGGTGCAATATGTAATAAAACGCTTTAAAGAAGAACATCGGATCGAAAACAAGGTAAGAGAAGGTCGACCGGCAAAGTTAACAAAACATGATTAGAGATTTATAATTAGAAAATTTGTGCGTTTGAGTGCTTTAAAAGTTTCTGCAGAATTTAATGAAACATTTTAAACTTTAATTTCACCTGAAACTGTTCGACGAGTTCTCAGAGGAGCTGGATTAACTGGGTGTTCCGCCGGTAGAATTTTTTTTGTTAGTGCAAAAAACAGAAAGCTTAGGCTTTTCTTCGCAAAATCAACGTTAAATAAACCCGAAACGTATTAGAATTATGCCTTATTTGCAGATGAGAGCAAATTTTACATTTTCTGTTCCGATGGACGTATAATGGTATGGAGAAGAAAAAATGAGGAACTTAATCCCAAGATCTTAGTTGGAACAGTTAAGTATGGCTGTGGAGGTGTCCTTATGTGGGGGTGCATGCCAGGGTCAGGACTAGGTAATTTGGTATTTTTTTGTTGGCATAATGAATCATGCTCTTTATTTAAATATTTTAAGAGACAGTTTCAAATTATCAGCCTAAAATTTGGGTCTTGAAACAACTTTGTTTTTTATCAAGATAACGATCCTAAGCACAGGTCTCTCAACGTTCTCCTCTAGTGTCTCTATAATTATCCACAAAATTTGAAAACACCACCTCAATCGCCAGAATTAAACCCAATAGAACATATTTGAAGAGAACTGGATGTTAGAGTACGAAAACACGACATTAAAACGAAAAGCGAACTAAAATCAGTAATGATGGAAGAATGGATGAACTTTGATGCAGAAATTTAAAACAAACTAGTCAAATCTATTCCCAAACGTTTAAAAACTGTTGTAGATGCTAAAGAATAACCTACTAAATATTAATTTAACGAAAAATTATAAAATTTACTAATATGTAGAGATTTTTTAAAGTGCACGAAGACTTTTGTGAGATAAAGGTTTTGTTACTTTTTGATTATTGATTTCATAAAAATAAAGTTTTACTATTTTTTAAAAATATTCCATGTAGTTTTGTTAAGAACAGATTATAGATCTTATTATTAAATAACTATTCTGAAATATTAATTTTAATTAATGGATAGAGCCCTATTTCATTGAAAATCGTAAGATGTACGAAAACTTTTGGGAGCCACTGTATATGCCGTGAATTTACGATTGGCAAATTTTCATCGGAAAAACTGCTCATAAATATACCATTTTCAGATCAAAGTTACTAAAACGTAAACCGGCTCTCGGATACTGATCTAAACGATATGGTCTCGAAGATAATGGATTAGTTTACGATGAGCTTTATGAAATGTCAGGCAAAAAACGATGAGTTCAGATGAGATGCTACTAGAGTAACGATATTCGTGTTTTCAATTTTGTCAAGAAAAAATTTAATGTTTCTGTACTTTTCTTTCAATAAAAGTATAAAATGAATTATCAATTGTGTTACACTTCATTTTGAATCATGCTTCCTTTGAAGTTACAACACCCTTTCGGAGCTATTTTAGCTAAACCCTCAGGAGTCGGAAAGAGTTACTTTTTAAAACTTTTATTAACTAGTCGTGCTCAATTGATAGAACCTGCTATAGAAAAAGTGATATGGTTCTATGGAATATATGAACCATTATATGATGAAATCCCCGAAGTGACTTTTGTCGAAGGTTTTCCATGCGACTATAAAAGTTATGTAGGAGGTAGAACCCTGTTTGTGATAGACGATTTAATAGCCGAATGTGGAAATTATAAAGAATCCCCCTTGTAAACACCAAAAGAAAAATGACGAAACGTATATAAAATCCATATTACATGTATTAAAGTTTGATTATAAAAATAAAAATTAATTACATTATACAGTTTTCCTTGTCTTTTGTATCCATTCTGACGACATGTAACTTGTTACACTTGCCAAAACTACGACTCTTTACAAGTCATATGACTCCTAAACTGGTTCATGACTCATAAATTTGTTATGTTTAATTGATAAGATAGTGGTATACATAATGAGAAAAAAAATACGAGGGTCATTTCTGGACTTACCATAGAAAATTCGCCATGAAACTCTCGCTGTTGAACCGTTGTGATCTTCCATCCAAACATCGTAAAGGAGTGTGTTATGAGAAAAATATTTTCAAACTCAAGGAGAAATTGCACGAGACATTTAGCTTTTGTAATCAGCCAGCTCAAGAACTTGCATGACCTAGCGTGGGAACGTCCGCCGCAACACCGTCCGCCAAGACCGCAATTACCACATCATAGAAGACTGCAGCGACCGCATCACCGACGACCGCACCGCAGATACCTAACGGATACATCCACCTCGTTGGTGATATGTTGCTAGGTGTAACAGAGTTTCTCGGTTATTTGAAAGTTCATTTACGACAATATGTCGTGAAAAACACAAATACATCCCAACAAGAACTGGAATCGCCATGTCTCCATACCATTTGCAAGTGCTGTCGGACAGCATTTCGACTCTGAATCTCAAGACCCCCGATATTTCCTTGATGAACGAACGAAAATTATTCCTCAAGTGTTGTTTTTCAACATGTGTTCAGCAACACCAAAGCAAGTCTCCAGTTGTGTAGCACAGTGTTACTCTTGAACAGTTTCGTGAACTTTACAATATGAGGGAATCCATTTCGCAACATATTCAAGATAAACTTTTGGGCCCCACATTTTTGAGATCTATTCGTGAGGTGCTCATTGTCGTCAGGAGTGACGATACCCATTCACATGCCAACGAAACAGACACCCAAGAAACTTTACAGAATAATCTCATCAAAGTGTTAAAGAAACACATTCGTCACAAACTCGACACATTAAATTTAATGCGTGAAGTTTGTTCGAGTGACAATAAGTTGGAACATACGTGTTTTGAAACAACTCGTCTTAGCTACTTGAATCGATAAATTGCCTCCATAGACATTCATAATATTGCTCATGATTTTGTATATGACCACAGTCAATTGTATCCGTACATGTCTGACAGTTTTATTGAAATCTTAAATGCATTAGAACTATTTGAAATGTGTGAATTTCATCTGATTGTAAATTTGTAATCATTTTCTCTCAATAAACAAATTTTTTCTATGATATATGTCTTATTACTTGAATTTGCACACACACACACAGTTTTTTCGAAGGAAAAATTATTTCAGAAAGTAAATTCCTTTAAGGTTTAAAAAATAAAATTCCTAGGAAAGAAAATCTAAAGTTCTATTTCTTTCTACTTTTGTAATGTTTACTGTTAAATAATAGTCTAGAACACTCATTATCTTATCATTATGCTTGCTTTAAGAATTAAATCAGAGAGCTCCGAGTGTTTCAGAAGATAATCAGCGGAAAAAGGAAGAACATTCTTATCTGTGATCGCACTTATTAATAAGACTCGTTATCTTAGCATTGTGCTAACTTTAAAAATTTTACCGGTGAACAACCCAGTTTCAATATCACGACTGCAATTTATTTCCGGAATCTAAAAAGACGATAGAACATTCTCGAATGTAACGTCACTGATAAGAAGAGTTTAAAAGTCTCAACCATTCAGTGTGCATATCACTTGATTTTCTGCTCTCAATCGGATATCATCTCTTGTCCTGTATATACAGTTTTGCCTATCATGTCTTACTTACCGTCTTGCCAAGAATTTGTTTAATATTAGTTCGCAGGAATTTTCCGACTGAAGATGTGGAATGGATGAATGATGTTTCCACTTAAGTATCTATTTTATATAACAAAGTGTTTTTAAATTTTTCTTAATTAAATGTATCTTAATTAAATTAATTTGATTCTAACAATTTTTGAACTGCAAATGTTTTTTTAAATTGATGTTGGAAAGTATAATAACTTTTACAGTTTATGAATCTTATGTAGGTTTCTATTATTAACTCATAAAATTTAACTTGAAGCGCTTTAAAGTTTTCTGGGTCATTTTAAAGTTGTTTAAGAATTTTTGTTAAAATTGTGACTAGATTAAACAGTTATAATTTTTATGCTAAACACGTAAACTTTAAATTAACAAATATGCTTGTTTATTTATTTAGTCGATGGTGATTGACGAACCTGGACCCTCTCATGCACCACTTGGATTCGGATATATTCAGTGTCACCTCCCTCGTTAGCTCCCGTGGATAATCAATCCTTATCGGAATCTGAAGAAGTTGAGTGGATGAATAATGTCTTTGAATTAAGTATCTTTTCAAATATAAACCTTGTACTTTTTAGTTGCAAAGTTTCAGTTTATTTTAAAGTACTTGTAAAGTTTAACTTCAAATGTTCAGAATCATTTTTATAAATGTGTTATGTATAATTTTTATAAATGTGTTCTGAATCATTTTTATAAATTTGTTCTGAATCATTTTTAAAAATGTTTCTATAGTGAATTGTAAGGATATTTAATATTTATGCCTGACAAAAGCATGACTTCAACTTATTTATTGTTATAACAGTGTATGATACCAGATAAGTGGCAACAGCCAGATGTTGACTACTTTGAATTTGATTTAAAAATGAGAGAAGAGAGAGAGACGAGTACGAGTATGTTTGAACGGTGTCATGAAGTGTAACGGTTATGTTTTAATATTCTAATAAATGTTTGTTTCGTCTTAAAAGAAGTCTTATGAATGCCAATCGAGAAGCCAACAGAATGTCTATAGATAACTTAAATGCATATTAACTTTGAATTAATTCTGTATTTTTACTTGATGTTGATAGAGGAACCACAACCTGGGCCCTCTCATGCACCGTCGGGATTTGGCTATATTGAGCGAAATTCTTCGTCATTTCCCCCTCAAACAGCAATCACGTAAGTAAAAAACTCAATTAGTTTTATTTAAGCTGTTTGTTAAATGCGTTTTGATTGATCATCAAATATATATTTGTCGTAACGATTTTGAAGTGAAATGCAATTAGATATATAAAATTCTTAATTATAATACATGAATATAGTTCTTAAATATAATACACTTTTTTATACATAGCATTATAAATTTCTATCTTTTCTATAGGTGTGTGATATTTGCATAAAGGCTTTCACCCGGAAGGATAGTTTGAAACGACATATCAAGAAACATGGCAATCATGCGAATCGGACCTGTTCCAAGTGAACGATGAAGTTTTATCGCATGGACAATCTTCAAGAATACATGCTCACTCACACTCGTGAGAAGAAGACATATCGGCGCGAGAGTAGTGATCAAGCGTTTCCTCTCATGTCGAATATTCTTCGACATAAAAGACTTTATAATTCTGCAACATCCCGTGCCCGGAACTCTGGTCGAAACGCTCGGGGTGTCTAATCCTCCCACTTCATGACGCCAGGTTCGGATGCGGCCTTAGATGTCCTTCGATTTTTAGATGAAGTTCGGCAGGAAATGCATGACATGATCAATTTTGACTTAGAAGAAAAAAGGGCCATCAAATGGTATTGCGACTCGAAGATTCGTTTCAGCAGAGAGACTCCCGACGGAGATGTTGAATATTGCCTCCTTACTGTGTCATAGAGATAGACAACTCTTTGATTGCTGACCATATAGAACAGGCCTTTGAGAAAATCAAATTATCTCTCGACGAGTTTCTGAAGAAAGGATCTGTTTGGGTGTTTCACTCTGTCATTCACATGGAGCTCAAGAGTGCAACTTATCATCGCCTGGCCCCCAGTGCATCCCCTTCCATCCAAGTTAGCTGCGAAGAGAGCTCTGATCAATATAAAAAATGTTTATCAGAAATGTTTTGTGTGGTCTGTGTTGGCTGCTCTACATCCTGTTGAACTCCATCCTGAGAGAGTTTCCCACTACTTCTCGTTGGAGCAGGAACTCCTTTCGGGAAACGTGACCTGTCCAGTCCAACCCTGTAAAGTCACCATCATTGACAAGCTCAACAACCTGCGAATCAACGTATTTGGCTGCGAAGATTAGAAAGTATTTCCTCTCTATATTTCCAAGAGAGAGGGCACTCAAGTCATTAATCTTTTGTATATAACTTAAGGGGATGGCAAGCATTATTGCTTGATTAGAAATATGAGTCAACTTCTCGGTTATCTCACAAAGTATAGCGGTGAAAAATTTTACTGCTATTCCTGCTTGCATCGTTTTAGCACAGATTCCTTGCTAAAAGCTCATTTGCCCAATTGTAACGAGTGTAACCCTCAAAGCATCATCATGCTAGAACCAAGAGAAGATAGAGTGCTGGAATTTAAGCAGCAAAAAGTTTTACAGGCTCAGCCCCATGAAATAATTGTTATTCCCAACACCATGGAAAAGTATATTTCGTTTTCCATTAGACGAAAAAAGGGAAAAACTTCCTGTCACTTTGCAGTTCGTTGACAGTTTCCAATTTCTAAATACCTCTCTTCAGAACCTAATCGGAAATTCGGATCAGAGTAAATTTACCGTTATGCGAAGTTGTATGTCCTCTTCTCAACACAGGGATCTGTTACTCAAAAAGGGAATATATCCCTATGAATACATGTCTTCCTTCGACAAATTTGAAGAAACTGAACTACCACCTCGCTCTGCCTTTCATAGTTTTCTCACCAACGAAAGAATCACCGAAGCCGAATATGAACGTGCTCAAAATGTTTGGAAATGTTTTAACATCAAGAATCTGGCAGAATATTACGATTTGTATGTCAAAACTGATGTGATTTTGATATCTGATGTTTCTGAAAACTTCCGAAAACTCACACAGAATCTTTACAACCTCGATGCAGCACATATGCTGACTTCTGCGGGCTTGCCATAGAAGATGATGGAAGTAAAAATGGGTCTTTTCACCGATATAAATATGCACCTTTTATCGAGAAGGGGATTCGAGGTGGAGTCTCTATGCTCAGTAATAGACACAGTGAAGCGCATCATCCCCAATGTCCAAATCATGACTGGAGCAAAGACAATAAGTTCATAACCTATCTGGATGCTAAAAATTATATGGGTAAGTATCTTTAAATATAGTTCATTTAACTAAAATAATTAAAGTTTATGTAACTGAAAGAATGCGATTGTTCATAATATAACTAAATGCATCTATAATATGTTTCTGTAAAGAATTAAAGTCTTAATTTATCTGAAATAATGTGATTGTTCATAATATAACTCTATCGAAAACTGTCTTTGTTTCTCCGTTGCCTGTGAGTTCAATGAATGGACTGAATGGCTTTCTCCTGAAGAGATTTCTCAGCAGCAAATATGCCAAATCCCTGATAACACTGGTGTGGGCTACATATTGGAAGTGGATATGGAATATCCAGCAGAGCTTCATAATCTTTATAATAGTTATCCTCTGGCCCCTGAACGAGTAACTATCACACCTAATATGCTCAGCTCGACTCTGCATTACAACTTTTAACAGAAATGAATATCAAACCTGAATCTGAGTCTGAAAAGTTAGTACCGAATTTAAATAACAAGTGAAACTATGTCTTGCATTACAGAAATCTGAAGCTTTACATTGTATTGGGGCTCAAATTGAACAAAATTCATAGAGTATTAAAATTCACTCAACATTGTTTGTTGAAGGACTAAATTAACTTTAACACGGAGCAGCGGAAGCAAGTCAATACTACGTTTGAAAAATATTTCTTGAAACAGCTGAATAATGCTGTATGTGGTAAAACAATGGAAGATTTGCGAAACCGGGTGAAGGTAGAAATAGTTAAGACCAAGAAAACAGCTGGAAAATTTGGTTGCATCTCCTGCCCTCCATGCTTTCACCATATTCGATGAAAATTTAGTTGCTGCTGTACGTAAGTTACCCAACCTCACTCTAAATCGTCCAATACAAGTGGGATACACCATGCTTAAACAGAGCAAAGTATTAATGTATGGTTTTCATTACAACGTTATCTTGGAAAAATATGGAGATAAGGCCCAGCTGCACTTTACTGACCCTGACTCGTTTTGTTATGAGATAACGACTGAAGATCTCTTCAAAGATTTTGAAGATATGAAAAAAAATTGACTTTTCAGATTATCCTCTAGATCATCCTCTGTTTAGTGTTGTGAACAAAAAAGTTTTGTATTTTTCAAAGACGAACTGAATGGACAACCATGTTTTGAATTTGTTGGATTGAGACCCAAAATGTATTCGATCCTTAGCTCCAAAGGAGAACAACAGACAGCCGAAGGAATAAGTAGGAGTGTGCGACAGCAACAGTTAAAACACATAAATTAGCCAAATTACCAGCTCAGTCGTAAACCTTCCAGTGTGTCACAGGTTAGAATTGGCTGTGAGAAGCATCACATTTTTTCAATGCAGCAAAACAAAAGAGCCTCGTCACCGTTCGAAGATAAGAGATATTTGCTCGAAAATGGTGTGACTAGTTTGTCCTATGGCCATCATAGAATAGTTTAGACATCATATGAGAAAAACTGGATTGAGGCGATGTGTCCTTGAGAGGCATTGGGTGGTGGTTTCGGCTTATTCCTGATAATTAATTTAAAAGTTTTTAATTCTCATGCTTAAATGCTTTAATTTATGTTAAGAAATGATTGAAAATTGTTTAATTTTAAATTCTTATGCTTAAATACTTTATTTTTAAGTTTTAAATGCTTTATTTTAATTCACGTTAAGAAATAATTGAAAAATATTTAATTTTAAACTCTAATGTTAGGTAATGATTGAAATTTGTTTAATTTTAAATTTTTATGCTTAAATGTCTTATTTTAATGAATGTTACGTAATTTTTGAAAAATATTTAATCATGACATGAAAAAACTGGATTCAGGCGATTCTTCCTTAACCCCTTGAGGGGCAACACCTTAAAAAAATTTTTTTCTAAAAAAAAGATATATGTTTGAAGATATATCGTCTAAAAATAAAATATTTTCCGAATAAAAATATTTTTCTGTGTTTAGGTTTTCGACGAGAGGGTGGGACGACGTATGTCCCACCGCCCCTGAAGGGACTTGAGTATCCCCCAACTCCCTCGGTGACTCGCGCTGTCGTTCGTTCTTTATCAGTTGCACTTCGAGCATAAATTTGGTTATTTAGCACATTTCCTTTGAACAGCTGTAGAAGCTGTATACTGCGGTTGAAGTGGAAACCGTTTCCCACATTCTGTACCCAAATGGGGTGAGTTCTTCAATAGTATTTTTATAGATGTCGCTCTCTTTGAAATCTAAAGAAGAAAGAAGACCACCCATGTTCTGTATGTAAAATGTTACTCTTATCCACTGTTTATTGTTCGGGAAGCAACAGAAATACGTTATCAGTAGATTTAATCACACATTTCAGTCAAGGAAATGAGGCACTAATGCCCGAAACTGGACACAAACTGTAATGAAACCACCGCTGTAAGAAGCCCATCGATTGTAAATTATCGCGCGAAGGAAAGCGTTGCTGGAAGCTGACAGGTTCAAACAGATTTGCTTTGAGTATTGTTGATAACAGCTATTCACAATAGACTATCCCTTAGGGAAATCGCCTTTTTCTCAAGAGCAGGAAAGAAAGTAAACAAGTAGGGAGTGGGGTGGGCAGCTTCAACGGAACTACTTCCTTTTCGTTGCAGTTATTGGACCTTCAATTTTGAGAGATACAGAAAGACTTGAATATTCTCTCTACTTTTCGTTCTTTTTAGAAAAGTATATTTTTATCCGTTTATAAAAAAATTCCTCAAAAGATCGCTTCTTGTTTTCAAAAATTCCACTCAAAATAAATTTAGATATGACATTTTTTTTAAAAAAATGCTTGTTTGCATTTACAGATTTTTTTTTGTTTAATATTATTTAACTGTCTTCTGAAATATATAAATTTATTTTCTGTGTAAGTATTAAATTTGATAGAGTGATTATAATTATGCCGTATATAAATCCAAGTTTATCATTCAAGAAAGGAAGAAAGAGGATTGTGTCGCGAATTTTTGTGCTGCCATCTACAGGCTGACAACCTTAGATGCGCGGTGGGACAAAATTGTCCCACCTTTCTTTATCTATAATAATTGATAAAAAAATTACTTTTGAAATACAGATAATGTTTGGAATATATTTATTGAGCATTGAAGATTTCTTTTGCATCTAATATTTGTTTCGAAGTTCATTTTCTTTCTCTAGAAATTTAAAGAAAATCATTGCCAATAAAGGGCATGATTTTAAAAATTATTTTCAATAAATTTGATTAAATTCTCAATGGTACTGCAATTTTTTTTTAAAGTAAGAGGTCTTGAAATATCCAATAAAACAATTTTTGTAATAAAATACCTTATACAAGTTTATGAAAAAAAATCTTAAAGAAGGTGGGACAGACGGTGTCCCACCGCCCCTCAAAGGGTTAAGATACATCGGGTGGTGGTTTGGGCTGAATCCTGTTAATTATTTTTAAAGTTCTCAATTCTCATGTTTAAATGCTTTAATTAATGTAAAGTAATGATTGAAAATTCTTTAATTTTAAATTATTATGCTTAAATGCTTTAGTTTAATTAATGTTAGGTAATGATTGAAAAATACTTAATTTTAAAGTTTTTTGTTAAAATGCTTTATTTTAACTAATGTTAAGTAATGATTTTAACAAATCTGCGAGAGAGAGATTAATTGTAAAATTTTCATTGTTCAAAAAATAATTAACACTCTGAGTGTTTCACACGTATTTCTACGTCGACCTTGGACTACCCCATAAGCGGGAAACACGCATTACAACGTGTGGACGGAGACACGACCCGGATATTTACGTCCATTGTTAACTTTTCTCTAAAGTGCGAGAAACGTATTTTTCCGAATTTCTTCCCCCCTCCTTGGTTTGATATCTTGATTGATTAGCTGGGGAGGGTAGCGGTCGACACAATGAGTGCTGATAAGAATGTACTAACTGCAAATTAGACATACCACAGGATCCAAGACCCCACACCCCCTTTGGTTATGGGCATTTTAATGCTATCTGCATTGACGGTTTCTTTCAGAAAGAAGGTCAGTTTTGGATTATTTTTTTCTAGTTGTGTGTGTCCGAATTTGTATTCTGTATAAGTTCGGTTTAATATTTGTCAGCCTGAATTGAAATTGTATTATGTTTCAAGTGTTTTCCCTGTAATACACTTATGTTATATAAGATTTTATTTCAATGCATCAATGATTTAACCGAATTGTTAAGTAAAATAGATTTTGTGGTCCCATCTCTTTCAATACCCCATTCAAGCATAGAAAAATTTGTGAAGACGGGGGTGCTAAGAAAAGAGGGGGTTGTTTATTTCGTTATATAGCATTGAATTGAAAAAAAATAATTTTAAGGTTTAGGTGTGATTTTTTGAAACTATAACAGTTTTTTTCTAGATTAGTTTTCTATATTACACTACTTAGAATTTCTTTTAAATTCATCAAAATGAAATAAATTCCGAAAAATAACAATTATTTTTTAAAATAATTATTATTCAATTTATTTTTTGCTCACTTTGACCAAACATTGAAACAAATGTTAAAGAAAAGGGATGGAAATTTTATTTTTTATGTTTTAAAATATTGTATTTTTGTTAGAGAAAATTTTGGTTTACATGAAAACGTAAAGAATAACATCAACTAAATTTAATGTTTGAATGATCTTACCAGACATTTAGTTATCTTATTAAGAGTCTGATAACATCTGGAGTTTAAGTTTATTTCAATTATCAGTGAAAATGTTTATTTCTTCCTTAAAATGCAAGAACACAAAACCATTTCTAAGAAAATATCAATGCTTACTTCAATGATACTGTATTTATGCATTAGTTCCTTCAGAGTTATAGTTTTGCTGATATGCATTCTTCAATAAGTGATCAAATCTAAATACCTAAATTGCATTGCTTTTGGTAACTTTTATGCCAATTGCGATCTGAATTTTAATAAATGCTATGAGACAAGAATCCACTAATATGTGTTACAAACCTATGATGCATCCCGACACGTTATTAGCAAGTTTGAAGACAGTTCTTCTAATAACAATAGTAGTCTCAGACATTGAATTATTTCCAAACTCCACCGTCACATGCTAGACAATGTGTTTTATCACATTATCTTGTGTGTGTGCTGTAATTTGTAAAGTATAATTTTTTTAAATAAAATTCTGATTTATGTACAAGTTTTTATTTTCATTCTGAACTTTAATGGATAATAATGAGACTCTTATTTATTTTTCAAGCTGTATGATATATTTGAATTAGATCTATAATTTTATTTTTTAAGAAAAACAGTAAAATGTCAGTTTTATGTTAGTTCAATTTCCTTTATATTTGGTATGAAAAGGCCCAAAAGTGTTTTTGAATATCAAACCGATAACGTCCAAGACATTTATAAATTCTGAAAAGGTACCTGATTAATTTCGAATAGGTGTTAATTTTTTTTCCTTATTCTTTGTTTTTGCCAAGTTTGCAAAAAATTGTCTGTAGAAAAAAAATTTCAATAATATTTTACTTCGTAGCTAGCGCATTTTCGTAAAATGATAGGAAAAAAAGTTTGATCGTTTTTACATTCTAGTAAACGAAGTATACAAAGAGAAAATATTATAATCGTCTATCGTAAATTTCAACACGAGAATTTGACGAATCTCCAGTTTTTAGCCCTCCCCGAGTCCGAAAAAAACAATTTTGGAATTATGTTTGTGAACACAATAACACAAAAACGGTTAGAGCTAGAAAGCAGGAATCTGGTATATGGACTTTATACAAAATTAGTATATTTCAATCAATTTTTGGATAAAGTCCGTAAAAGGGAAATTTGTCTGTTAGGGTTAATATGAACACGATAACTCAAAAACTTAAATAGCTAGATAGATAAAATTTGGTACACAGTTTCAAAAATTAGGATTGTAGGTTCGCATTAAATTTTGGACGAAATCCCTCGAAACGTTGACTGTCTTTCGGTTTCTGTAATCGCATGCTTGTGAACACTATAATTCCTAAACGCAGAGACTTAGATAAATTAAATTTGGTATGTGGTCTTTTAACCCTAATTGTCCAATTTTCGTTTCAATCGGGTAAAAACAAACTTTATGTATAAGCTTGCAATGGGTTGTGTCTCCCACACCTGATGGCTCTGACCTTGTTTACTGTTGTTGTTGTTTTCCCCTTCTTACTTGTACATATGTAAATAAATTAGTTTCTCTTCTGCCTACTAAGGATGTGGTAGTGTGTTTTCTTCCCTCCTCTTATTTAGAATGTAGCATAACTTCCCTTGTACCCGGGTCGGACCTTTAGATTAGATAATGTTGTTTTTCAGTCGCAACATGTTACTGTTGTTTTTTGCTCTCCTATATCCACCATTCATTTTTTTTGGTGCCGAAACCCGGGAAGTTATGATTTGTATGTAGGAGAATTTGATTATCTGTGATTGCACTACCCATCGCGCCATTCCCTCCAGAAGTTTCGTTTCACTGAGGTAAGTCCGCAAAGATCTGATTTGTTGCTTAATATTGTATTCAGTCAAATGTTGTGTGCCTTGTTGGAATACTTAAATATAAAAGCAAAATGGACATCGAAAAATCATTACGAAAGCGAAACACAATTCGTACGTTAGTGACGAATATAGTTCAGGAAGCGGAAGAGTTGCTCAATAATTCTGAGTTAGATATAGATCTCCTTGAAGAATTGCTAGTGAAGTTAAAACAAAAGGAATGCCAATTAAAGGAGATAAATGATCAGGTTGAAAAACTAATTGATGTATCATCTATCGAAACTGAGATTCTTGATAGTGAGGAATTTAACGATAAAATATCTAAATGTGTAAGGAAAATAAATGGAAAGTTGAAACCTAATATAGTGAAAAATCCCGAAAGTCAAAGGGAAATTGAATCTAGGGATAGAGGATTTAATGTGAAATTACCTAAGTTAACAATTGAAAAATTCACGGGTAACCCGCAGGAATGGACAGAGTTTTGGAACAGCTTTGAAACTACTATTCATGAGAACAATGTGCTGTCCAAGGTTGAGAAATTTTCTTACTTAAAAATGTGTTTAAGTGGTAAAGCTCTTAATGTTGTGTCTGGGTTTGAATTAAGCAGCGAAAACTATGATAATTGTATTAAAATATTAAAAGATAGATTTGGGAGAAAGGACGTGATTGTAAGTTCTTACATGAATAAAATAATCAATATTGAACCCGTAAAAAATTCTTCTAACTTAAATGCCCTGTGACGTTTGTATGACGATTTAATTACTTCAGTACGTAATCTTGACGCCATGTCAGTTACTTCAGGTTCTTATTCTTGCATGTTAATTCCGATGGTCCTAAAGAAAATTTCGTATAACATGGTGCTAGAATTTAATAGAAAAAAGGGTTCCAAAAGTGAGGTTGAAGTTTCAGAGTTGCTAGACTATATTAAATCGGAAGTAGAATGTAGGGAATCTTCAAATTTAATTATTAATGGAAACCTATCAGAACTCGCATCTTCTCCCAGGAAATCATTTGAGAGTAAAAAATATGTTCACACGAAACGTCCGGTAGCTGCGACTTTGGCGATAAACGTTAAAGTTCGTTATTGTTGTTTTTGCAAGAATGATGCCCATGATTCTGATAATTGCAATGAGTTCAGTAATGAGAAAAAGAGAAATAAATTGCGGGATCACAGGCGTTGCTACCGCTGTCTTAAAATATTTCACACATCCTCCACTTGTAGATCAAAAATCGCGCCCTGTTCAGTATGTAAAAACAACTCTCATAACAAAATATTTTGTAAGTCCGTAAATGAGAAAGTTGAAGTGTCGGAGGAAGGAAATTTAGCAACTGCTATGTGTCAGTCAATTCTCTAAATTCTAGCAATGTCCTTCTCCAAACTTGTACGGTCTCGGTGCTAGGGGAAAGTTCAACTGAATTGACCAGATTGTTAACTGATTCGGCTGCAGAGCGAAACTTTATAAGATCGGATTTGGTAAAAAAACTAAAACTTAAGTCACTTAGAAAAGAGACTCTGTACATTTATTCCTTTGGAATGAAAATCCCACAAAGAATAATCTATGATGTGGTGGACGTAAGGATACAGAGTCTTGAAAATCCGAGAAATTCTCTTCAATTCGAAGCCTTGGTAACTGACACCAATACAGGAAGTCAGATAAATTTTGTTGATAAAGTGACGCGCTCTTCATTAGAGAAAAGAGGTATCCGACTAG
>BGPR01005390.1:0-35553 GCA_013235015.1 Araneus ventricosus | reverse complement strand
TGAAGTAAGTGTTATATTACCCAGCTTGCAAAATAAATAAAATTATGCATTTAAATTTATCAGAACAAAGAGATTTATATTCTTAGTAGTAAAAATCATGTACGATAAATTTAATAAACAAGGTTTGATAGTATACACTTGGAAACACAGTGCAGAAAAAAGCTTCATTAAAAATAAAGTCAATTTTCTGAATGTGTCACCGGGCACAGTGAAAAGATTCAACATTTTATTTATGGTAAATATGTGTAATTAAATCTACCTGAACAATAAACAGCTTGCATTCATTGGAGTATACAGTAAATAACCTAAAATTAATTGTCCATCTTTCTTTAACACATCAGTTCATTACTCACGAAATAATTATGTGTTAGCCATGATCATTGCTGATAATTGTACACTGAAAGTATAAAAATTAGCTTGTATTGTTGAAACCGACAAATATTAGATAATCCTCTCGAAATCGAGATTTTCTCTTTCAGGATAAAAAGCATGAAATATATTTAAAAGCATACTTATTGAAAAGGAAGAGCCAAAAAATAGTAGTGAAAAGGAGTTTTCTCCACTTTACATACAAAAAACCACACTATTTGTCTTGCTAAACACCAAAATATTCTTCCAGATTGTTTTTCTCCAAAAATACTACTTTTACAAGCCATGCAAAAATCCAAAACATTGAGCCAGAACAATTTTTCATTCTACTGCACATGCACACAATGTTTCCATAATATAATTTTCAATTAGATTTTAAGAGTCCTACAGCATATTAAAATACTTTTCTGCAAGTCTTTAATGGTTCACATACATAAAAATAGTTTATGAATACCCAGACTGTTAAAACGAAAATACAGCATTGATTAATAAAGTGTATAAAATATTGATATAAGCTGCATAGATTGACAGAAATTTTAGTTATTTAATACTGTAAAAAAACTGATAAAGCACTCTAGTTTCTGTGTAAAATGCTACTATATACCAATGAATGAATTAATTTATACTGTTTAATATGCACTCAAACAATATTTTTAAGGAAATTTCCAACTTCACACATTCGTAAATAAAAATATGATGCACTTTATTTTAACCACTAAAAATAATTACTATTCTAACAAAATCCCATAAAGAACTATATAACGAATAACTCTACAGTACATTTAATAATTGAGGATCAATATATTAACTTGGAAATACACCACAGAACAAAGCTTTATTAAATACAAAGACAATTTTCTGGATGCCTTTCCGAGTATACTGCCTCAATACATATCAAAAGTGTTATATTATTTACAAAGAAGGAATACACCTGGTAATTTCAAGAAAACAATCGTTTGCAAAATATAAGGCTTTTACATTATGTATAAGATATAATTTAAGATACTGTCCATCATGTAAAAAACATGGATATTTTAAATTTATCTAACCAATAAGAGAGTTACTTCTTTTAAAATAAAAATCGACATGGCACATAAAACAACTAAATAGTACAACACAGTAAATTTATGAGTAAGGAAGAGGTATTTATTAGTTATATAGAGTGGCTAAGATGGAATAATGTTAGAGAATGCAATTTTGATAGCAAAGTTGGATAACATAATATAAAACTACTTCTCATGAATTAGGACGTAACTAAACACAGCTTTAAAATATAAAAATATGAGCATTTTAAATTTATCTGAACAATCAAAGATTTGCATTCTTGTAGTAAAAATCTTATAGGAAATAAAACATCATGCATTACAATACATATAATAGACAGGGATCAATATTTTGAACTTGGAAACACACTGCAGAAAAAAGCTTCATTAAATATAAAGTCAATTTTCTGAATGCATCAACAGGTACAGTAAAGACATTATACTTTTAGTTAATATGTATATTTAAATTTACCTGAACAATAAGCAGTTTGCATTCTAAAAATGACAACAATCCAGGATAGATATTAATAACATATACATCTTGAAACAAAATTTAGCGGCAAGAAGTTATTATTCTTCACTGAACATATAAAAAATTACATTATTAGTTAGGCTAAACACCAAAATATTCCTCAGATTGATTTTTCTCCAAAAAAAAGTACTCTTATAAGCAATGCAAAAATCAAAACATTTAGCCAGAACGATTTTTCATTCTACTGGCAATGCGCACAAACACAGAACGAGCTCAATCCCCCGATAACTCGCCAATTTTCTGGGATTGAAAAACGGGGGAAAAAGGCGCCCGACAATCCGCGTTTTTGGCATGGAGAATAAGAAATCGGAGTGCTGACACGAGTGTCAGTGTCAACACGCGGTGGTGAATAGCGCCGTTAATGATGCAGCGCTTTGAGGGGGGTTTGGAATTGCTTAAAGGGCGTTACTTCGCAGATCTGTTGTGGAAGACGGAATTTGATACGCGGCTACTGGGTAGCAACTTACTGTAGCCCTAAAGAGGTTAGAGTCCTTGATACCAAAATTAGAAAAGAATAAATGGCTTCACCAGTGTTATGATTCTGTGCTAAATGAACAATTAGCTTTAGGAATAATTGAGCCCTGTAGTTTAAATGATCAAAATCAAAATTCCTATTATATGCCGCATAGACCTGTAGTTAAAGAGGGTAGCGAAACAACGAAAGTCAGAATTGTTTTTGACGCTTCTTCTAAGCAGGGAAATTTCTATTCGTTAAATGATTGTTTAATGCCGGGACCAAATCTTAATCCGAGCATTCTTGATTTATTGATAAATTTCAGAAAACATAAAATTGCTTTCTCAGCAGACATCGAGAAAGCGTTCTTACAAATTGGTATAAAGGAAAATGAACGAGACTTTCTTAGATTTTTGTACTTTGACAAAAATAATGATAATGAGCTTAAGTGTTTTAGAATGACTCGCGTACCATTTGGTGTAACTCGTAGTCCTTTCATTTTAGCCGCAACTATTAAACATCACATTAAAAAATTTAAAGGAAACTCTGAAGTTTATGAAATGCTTGACAGTTCTGTTTATGTTGACGATTTGTTTTATGGTGGGGATTCTCTGGAAAAGGCACATCAACTTTCAACTGATGCAGTTAATGTTTTCCGCGAAGCAGGAATGAATCTAAGAAAATTTCAGACAAACTCAACAGAATTAAAAAAAATCTGGATAGAAAATAACGTTACGTCTGAAAGTGAGAATGATAATAGGAAAATTCTTGGCTTGATCTGGAATGTAAATAGCGATACTTTAAAATTAGAAATTGATAGCCTTTTAGAAATGATTCCAAATTTAAAATGTACTTAGCGACATATTCTTAAAACTGTTGCAAAAATATTTGATCCGGTTGGATTTATTTCTCCATTTGTCATCAGATTAAAATGTCTGTTACAACAATTGTGAGCTAGGTTTGGATTTTGATGATGCGGTTCCTCAAAGAGTTAGGCAAAACTGGTTGGAATGGTGCGCGGAAGTAGAAACTTTAAAATCATTCTCTCTTAAGAGAACATTATTCTCGAATTATGATGTGGATGAAATGGAAATCCACGTGTTTGCGGACTCAAGCACCAAAGCCTATGGTGCCGTGGCCTAGATTAGGCACAAAAGGACCTTCGAAGTTCAATTTGTGCTCTCTAAGACTAGAGTAGCTCCAGTTAAGAAGTTGACTCTGCCTCGTTTAGAGCTTCTGGGTGCACTTATCGCGGCTCGCATAGCGAGCTGTTTGAAGAGCCTTCTGCGCATTTCTGCATGTGATATATATTGCTGGACAGATTCCAGTATAGCCCTAAACTGGATAAAGGGCAGCGGCATTCGATGGAAGCAGTTCGTGGCCAACCGGGTGAGAGAAATACAAACTCTCACCGATCCTGGAAAGTGGAAATTTTGTGAGGGCCGCGAGAACCTAGCTGACCTTCTCTCTCGCGGTTGTTCCGCGCAGAAGCTCCTAAATTCTGAAATCTGGTGGAGTGGAGCTCGTTGGTTAAGCCAACCAAAATATTTGTGGCCAGCTACTGTGGAAAGGAAAATTCCTGAAGAAATTACTGAGCTAAAAGGAGTTAAAACTGTCGTCCAAAATATTACCGTGCAAAAACCTGAACATCCGTTTCACTGCCTTCTTAATAAATGTTCCTCTTGGAGCAAAGTTGTTCGTGTTGCTGCGTGGTGTCTCCGATTTATCAAAAACCTCCAAAAAACGATTGATAAAACTAAGACTTTTCTTCTCACAAGTGAATTTGAAGAAGCTCAGAACGTTATTTTGAAATATGTCCAAGAGGAGGCATTTCATGAGGAAATGCAGCGTCTGAAAGTTAATAAACCGATCAAAACTCATAATAAACTTCTAGCATTGTGCCCCTACTTAGACGAAAACGAAATTTTGAGAGTAGGTGGCCGATTACGGCATGCTAAATTGCACGAGAATACCAAATATCCTGTCATCTTACCAAAGGATCATGTGGTGACGGATTTGATAATCCGGCATTACCACCTCAAATATTTACATGCCGGTAATCAACTTGTTCATTCTGCGATAAGACAACGATACTGGATTCTGTGCGCACGAGTGGCGATCAAGCGAATCATTTGGAAGTGCGTGCGGTGTGCCCGTCTTCGGAGCGCTCTCTCTCAGCAGTTGATGGGAAGTTTGTCTGTTAGGGTTCATATGAACACGATAATTCAAAAACTTAAATAGCTAGATAGATAAAATTTGGTACACAGTTTTAAAAATTAGGAATGTAGGTCCGTATTAAATTTTGGACGAAATCCCTCGACGCGTTAACTGTCTGTCGTTTTCTATAATCGCATGCTTGTGATCACGATAATTCCTAAACTCAACGACTTAGATAAATGAAATTTGGTATGTGGTCTTTTAACCCTAATTGTCCAATTTTCGTTTCAATCGGGTAAAAAAAAACTTTAATGCCCTGAAACTCAATATGCCATTACATTTCGATAAAAAATTATAAATAAAGAATTAAATTTAATTTTGAAAAATTCTCGACTGGATGCTCTAGTACCTGGACAATAGTATCAAAGTTTCAAATTTCAGGTGAATTAAATTCCCGTTTATTATAATAGGAGATAATCTCTTGCGTACTAAATAAAGGTATATGAATAAGCTATTTCTTCCAATATTTAGTGCATTAGTTTTCAAAATGTAACCCTTAGTTTGAGAATTATTAACTCGTTCTCTTAAAAAGCATATATAACGAGTTTCAGTACAGAAAGCTTGTAGCATATTATTTTATTTAAAACATTATTCAGGGTTAAGAAGGTTATTTATAATCCTTCATATGTATTGATTATTGCTGGCTAATTTGGAATATAGATTATTATGTGACTATCTATATAATAAGTGTTTATGTGCATACAAAACGGATTGAGCCAGTTAAGCGCTGTTTATATTTGTGATTGGCTCTAAATGTTCTACCTTTTACCGAATACTAAATCAAGAAACAATATGAAAAGCTTTTTAGTGTCATCAGGGATCAGTAAGAAATAAATATATAGAGAGAGAAATGGCATTGTTGATGATCCTTAAAATTGAGGAAATTAATTTTAAATTCATATGCAATTATGCTGACGTGTAGACTGAAAATAAATTGAAGTCAAGGATGTAAAAAAGACAAATAATAATATAAAGTACAGCCATTATCTAAAATACAACTATTAATAAACAGCAAATAAATTGAAGTCACAGACATCTAAAGAACATCAACTTTTAAGCAACTTCAATGATGTTCATATTTTTAGAAAATCACAACATGAAAAATAAGTAATATAGCCTTCATTTGCTTGGCCCAACGGTCTGGCATTTGTCTGGTCTGACGGTGTTTATTTTTGTCATGTGGTGTTATGGACACGGGCAATATGCAGAGTGAGGGCATCTTGAAGACATGAAATGTAATTCAGTCACACCAAAGGTGGGTTCTTCCGAAAGCAGTAAAACCAGGGCCAGAGAAATACCCCAGAATTTCACTGGCACTGAGTTTGAATAGGTTCCAAGCTGAATAGAACGGATTCTTGCGGTTAGCCCCTCCACGGGGGTTGCTGATTGTCCCTAGTTCAGACGGGGGAGAGACTTGATCTGCTGCGCTTTCGGAACATTTTCTGTTGGGGGGAAGACACACTTTTAAAACAGATAAAGGTTCTTCAATCGCTCGCTTTTCGAATTTCTTTACAAAGAAGACCGAACCACTCAGAGGGTTAATTCCTTAACTTAAAAATTCCTTATCTAAGAAGTGGTCGGGTGAGACAGTCGGGAGTGGGAAGGAGTCGGGAGGTCCAGCCGCCACCCGGTGTCCGTGAACTTTTATTATCTAACTGCTGTTCAAAGACTTTGACTTTGAAGAAATGAACAGAGAAGCACGTATTTAAAAAGATTTAAATTTATAGAATTGCATTTAACACTTGAAGTACTTAGTGAAAGTTCAGGGAAATGCCCTTAAACCATAAGTGGTTCTACCGGTACCACAGTTGGGGTCGCAAAAACTATTTCTGATGAGTGCGAAGTAACGACTGTTCCTCCTTCACATATCAAAATGGGCGCAAATAATTAATGGACATTGATTCGGCCGAATCTGGTCATTGTGCCCTAAAACCTAAACAAACCAAACAAAATATAATAGCGTAGAGAAGCCCTTGCTCTTCTGGATCTTCCAACGCTTTTTTATCACTTTCAAGATACTGTAGAATGAAGTTAATTTATCTACAATCAGGTTGTAACGTATATTGTAACGTATTTGACAGTCAAAGACTCTGGGGAGGAAGGTCCAGAGCCAAGAAATACTCTTTTTTATAGCACATGCGTGCAAGAGCTTTTATTTAGTAATGTTCTTGACTAATATAAGAAAATTATGAGATATAATAGTATAATTGATTACAGTTCTATACAGTACTCGGAGATATAATAGCATAATTGATTACAGTTCTGGTACAGTTCTATACAGTACTCGGTCACACAACCAAAACAGGTCCACTTCTACTAGTGGCCTAAAGGAATGAAGTCGGTCTTCCGTCGACCGTACTTGAGATCGCAGCGACCCAAGTCTATATTTTCACCACCAAGAAAATCGAGCTCTTGCTCGTTTCAGTCCTCTCCCGGAAATCTCCCTTGCTCCATCCTCGCTCTTCTCTTTTTAATCCTCCTCTTCTCCCCACTGTGGAAGAGGTCAAAAGCCACTCCACGAATCATCGTCAATTTTGTAAGCGGAGTCTATTTCAGCGAGCCATTATTGGTTCCTTACCTTTTGATACTTTTCCTGTAGCCAGCGGTTTCTCAGGCTGGAGATAAATGACCCTATCAATCACTTCCACTAACGAGTAGTTCGTCGGTGACAGACTGGACACCAGGCTCTCTTTGTCGGCGTTTTAACGAGGACTTCCCGCTGAGGCACCTGCTCTGTTCAGTGACCCATGGCGTGGGAAAAAAGTTACTGGTCCCTAATGATCTTGGGGGATCTTATAATGTACTATTCATCATCGCAACTGAATTGTCTGCGGTACGAAGAAAAAAACATATTTACTTTTATAAATATTTTAATAAAAGATATTTATCCTCTCCATTTTTATTAACGAACATTTATAATTTAAGAATGTTCAATTTATTACCTAAACAGTTCGATGCCACGACTAGCCTCTGACTTTCGAACAATTTATCTAAATAGATGGCTCCATCTCTCTATCTCTTAACTTCAGTAGGGAATGGGTCATTTCATTAGATAGTTGGTGTGAATCGAATTTGATTTTTATGGCGATTATCGTATTAGTTGAGGAGCAATTATATTCTTATGATACTTTACAATTGGTCCACGCTAATTTAAATTTGAGAAACTTTCGGCGTCTTTGCAAATAAAAGTCGTGATATAAGATACAGTTAGAGGACATGCTCAGTTCCAATTGTCAATTGAGTGTGACAACAGCTGAATCGACTCCACTGCTATAAGTATTCTTTTAAAATAAATAATTTATTGTTAAACTTGTGCTTTTTTCATAAGTATCTTGATTCTTGTTCTCTTCATATCCTTTCATCTATTGCACAAGTAAGCAAGTTACATGACTTTATAAGAAACGTTTTTAAAACATTACATAAAAATAGGCCAGGAAAAATAGGATTTTGCCCCCAATTAATTTATAGAAAGCTGGAAACTGTTTTAATCTGTTTATTTATAAGCAAAAAAATTATTAGAAGTTTGCTAAAATTTTCAGATGGTGCTTTAGGTGGGGTGTCAAAAAATTCCCACAAATTTTCGGCCATTTTTTAGTTTTTCGCGAACAATTTAGAAATAACACATTTCTCAAAACTTTAGCAAAACGAAAGTTAAAGTGCATAAAATTCACGTCAATAGTACCTCATTTTTGAAATCATGTAAAGAATTTATGTACAATACGAGTTCAAAAAACGTCAATCTTTATCATTTTTGGCAAAAGTTGCATAAATTGGATTTTTGACCTCGTTTTTGAAACGTACAATGCTTTAAAAGTGAAATACCCCTTTTTCGAATATGAAACAGTATCAAATATTTAACCTGACTGTTTCTTTGAACATTACTACCACGATTTTCATTGAACTATGCTTAGTTTCGCTTATCAGCTTGCGAACAAATTTTATCTCTAAATAAAGAAAGCATAAAATGGTTAAAATTTGCAATAATTCCGCATTGTTGCTTTTTGGAAACACCATACCATTGATAAATAGTGATATAAAAATAAATGCAGTGATAATTTAAAATCTGCTATTTTAATTTACAGTTTAACACATAGTATTAAAAAGATTTAATACTCACATTAATTAATTGTCCAAATAGCTTGTAAAAATTCCAATAGCTGTTTAAATAAGCTCATGTCCTCACTTTAACTACTTTAAAATTCATTCAAAACTGACTTCTTAAGCAAGGAGTTTTTTACCCCTAGTTTCTTCAACAGACTGAAGCAGATTTTGAGTCTATTCTTCATTTTTGATTATCGATTGACTGAAATCTTCCATTAGTTGTGCCTATCGTTCGACGTTTTCATTTACTACTTTTAAGTTTTTGATAAAATTTTCATTTATTTGAACGTGAAATCTTCGTCCCAGGCCTGTTTTTCAACCAGGTTTCATTTTGGTTCAACAAAAGAAAAATCAACCGTTCCAACCAATTGATGCAGTTTCGTGGTATGATTGAAAACAGAAAAAACGTCGACACCAGAAATGATTTTTCGTTATCTTTGTATTTTATTAAAGATGCTGCAATCTTCTTCTTTTCAGGGTTTGACACTTTCTTAGAAAAAAGAAAATGTTACTGCTTCTTCTGTTAAATATCACAAATGTCAGTTACTACAAGTAATGTGCCGGGATTGTTCAGAGAACACTCCTCGGGGAGTTAATTGACAAATGCCTCTGTCATTTCACAAAGATAGGTGAATATATACAATATGAATGTTTACTTTACTCGTCGGATATAGGCTCTTGGTAAACAATTTAAATTTGACAATAGTAAATCAAAAATTTGCATCAAATATGTTTGTTCTATTTGATTTTTTAAGGTTTGGTTGAATACCCAAAATTCTAAAAGATGCTCTTGTAAATGAACTGATGCTTTTCGAGTCCCTGTATCTGTACTAGAAATACGAACTTGAGGTTGTCAAAGCAGATCTTTTAACTTTCAGTAGACCTTTGTGGTATTTGACAGAAGAAGCAGTAACATATTTTTTTAATTTCTAAGAAAGTGTCAGAATCTGAAACGAAGATTGCATAATCCTTAATAAAATACAAAACTAATGAAAAATCACTTCCCACTGTTGTCCCCGTTTTCTATTTTCAATTATACCACAAAACAGCATCAATTGGTTGGACTGGAGTCATGGTTGATTTTTCATTTGTTGAAAGAAGATGGATACTGGTTGAAAAACAATCCTCAGACCTGGGAAGAATACTTCACGTTCAAAGAAATGAAAACTTTTAACAAGAACTTTAAAGTAGTAAATGACACAGGCAAGCAAAGGGTTGCAAAACTAATGGAATATTTCAGTCATTAGAATGCGCCATTGAATGACTAATTAGAATTCGTCACTAGAATATAGTGCGATAACCAAAAAAAGAGTACACTGAAAATCTACTTCAGTTTGTCGAAGAAAGTAAGAAAGAAAATCCTTGCTTTAAGAAGTCAGTTTTGAATGAAATTTAAAGTTGTTAAAGTGATCACACGAGATTATTTGACAGTTATTGGAATTCTTACAAGCTATTTGGACAATTAATTAATGTGAGTATTAAATCTTTTTTTAATGCTACGTGTTAAACTGTCAATTAAAATTGTAGATTTAACCTTATCACTGTATTCATTTTTATATCCTTCATTAACGTTATAGTAAATTTTTAAGATTTTAATGCGAACATACAGTAATAGTGGTATGGTGTTTCCAAAAAGCAACAATGTAGAATTATTGCAAATTTTAACCATTTTATACTTTTTTCCCCAAGTGTTTAAGGGTACAGTTAATACTTATATGTGTTCATATTCTATCTAAACTTGTCCACTGGAACAAATATAAACCAGTTTTAACACATTAACAACCATATAAAATGTATTAAAAATTCTTAAAAATATGACATTTTAGGAGCTTTTTTTCAGATTTCAAGGCTTTACAGGCAAATCCTACAGTTAATTTGAGGGCCGAAACTTCATATACTTTCTATTATGACCAAAAGGAATGGGATAAACCCTGAGGAGCAAGCTGTTTTTTTTTTAAAGTTTTTTTTGAGACACCCTACCGCTACATTCTTGTTGCTTCTACGGAAGTGCTCAGCAGATTTCATACTCTTTTCTGATGATTCATCTGGATATCCATCAAATACTACGATTTATCGTGCTCCAAAATGCTTTGTTACGTATTCCACGTATTTATTAAGGATTGAGGAGAACATCTCTCTCAATTCCCATACTACTCGGTGAAGAAGAAACCCTCCATAAATCACATAAAGAACATTTTCTATGTTTGACGAACTGTTCACTGGATTAAACAGATCGTAGTAAACAGATTTGCGAGATTTTATTATCATTCCTGGCCCATCAAAGAAAGATGATGTGGAAGGAGCCAATTCAAAATTAAAATAGTTTGTGAGTTCTGATTCCGTTTTTCCAATGAAATAAATGTTCTCCTGAGAATGATTATGGATCTATTGGCACCACTTTTTATTGCAACTTTACACTACTGGTAAATCCTCACATCGTACAACTCTGTTTATCCGGGAGAATTTCAATTGACCGAAATTGCTCCCATCATTGCCACCAGGCTTGAATGTTCAATACGGTCTGGCATATGAAAATTTATTTTTTCATCCCCGACACCTCCTGTGAACAATGACATTACATAATTCCCAACTGAGAATGAATTTGGCAAACACACCTCAGAACGGTACAAACACTGCAAAAAAGGGTAGCAACAAAAGTAAATTTAGAAAACCAAAACACACACAAAAAAAAGAAAAAAAACCACCCATCAATAGAACACTTAAAGAGAACCATAAATTAATTCAATATTGTTGGATTTTAACCACCAGATCTGGAGCCAACATTAAAAGTCTTCAAAAAGAGGAGCCCCCAGAGTATATCCATATGAGTAAATAACAAGTACAAGCTCAACACAATTCACAAGCAAAAAGAAGTAAAAAAAAGAAGTAAGTAAAATAAAAATTTTGTATAGTATCATTAAAAATCTTACAAGACGGGAATTAAAAACAGATCCCTCGGTCCCTCACCAGTCGAGAAAAAAATAAAATCTACAAAATTCCAAGGCAGTCGGACAAAAATAAAAATACAAGGATAAAATGAACGAATTTTAAAAATAAGGATAGAAACAAATGTTACAATTAGGATTCCACAAGGGTGAATGCTCAACAGAACACGTGACACTGACAAATTTTATTAAGTCCAAGATTAACCTGAAAACAATATAATCTTCTAAAATTAACTATGTAGTTAAAGTGCTGAAAATTTAGCACCGAGAGTAGGGACGAACCACCTAAAATTTGGCTAAGCTATGGTGTTAAGGAAAAGGAGTTAAAATATCTTAAAATTAAAAGCAATTTCACACTGGGCCCTTTAGTGAATTACAAATTCTATTATTAATAGTATATGCTTTCATTAATTTATTTATTGCCATTTTATTATGCATTAAATTTTTGAACCATATCTTCTTATTTTGCTCTGCAGGTTTCTTGAGGTGGAATTCTTTGGTGTGCGTGCAGTCGAATATATAATGATCTGCATCGTCCACCTGACCACAAAAACAACTTGGGGAATTCAATAGATGAAATCTTTGTAAATACGCCGGAAAAGGAACATTTCCACTAATAAAGTATACTAAATATTTATTAACGATTAAACGATTTTTGTCCCCTTTTTCCGTAAATGTCCTTACGCTAATAACAGAACTTGAGTCGTGTTGGTTCGAGTAATTTTCCCATTTATGAATAATAAATTGTTTGATTTTTAATTTGACATATGAATATTGGACGGGGAGATCTAAATACTGCCCCATTGTAGTTGCCAGCCTGACGTTCGGCCAGCTCGTTATCTGGGTTAACTGCATGAGATTTCATCCAGGTCAGGTTAACGAACCGTTTGAAAAATAGATCTTTTCATTAATCTTATTAACAAACTCCTATTTGGGCTTTAGGCTCTAATTGCTTCTATTGAGGACTGACTATCAGAATGAAATTTCAATAGCTGATTACGCTCTAGAGCCACCCGGCATAAAATCAAATCGCCGACAGCTCGGCCTAAAAGACAGAATTTGTTGGATTCAGCTTATATAAGAAGTCTTTATATGGTTCGTTGAATGTATCATACCAATATTTAATTAAATTTTTGTCAACACTCCAATTGATCTTTATAGATTGGTTAAAATGTTTAGTTAAGATAACAGCTTTATTGCGAAAGTTTAAAATATGAGCGGTCCATGTTAACTTCTCGTCTATGAAAATCCCCAAATATTTAATAGTGGTAGCTTTTTTAATGGTTTATTATTTGAATAAAAACTAGGAGGTCTTTTTAGAGTAGTAGATTGTTCCGAACCTGGTCCGTAGGTGATTTGTGCCCTGTATGTTATGGCCCGCCACTTCTCTGGGGACAGTTCAAGTTTAAGGCTTGATAGTCTTTCGGATATTTTTGCCAAAATGCTACTAGTGTTATTTCCTAATGTGCTATCGGTAATACACCTTTCGTGAGTTAAACCTCCAGTACTTTTCATTGCTCTCATCAATGTCTGTTCGATGGTGATATGTGGGGGAACATGCCTCTCTCACAAAATAGGAGGAGGGGCAGTAGCTCAGGGCATCGGGTTGCCCGCAGGTGATGTCTTTCCATTTGGCACAGTGTGACCTGCGAATGTTTCACCAAATTTATGTGCTGAAAATCGAACAGATCTGCTAAGAAAACCTCTAAATGAATTGGATCAGGTTCAACTGGAGTCGATGGTGAAAGTAAAGCTTAAGGAATTGACTTCCGCAGAGGGTGATCTAAACCCTCTCTGACTGCATATTATTATTATTATTTAGATGCAACGTTCTAAAACATATTAAAATACCTTTGAACCAACCTAATTGTTATTTACATGCAGGCCTTGAGTATCATAATATGATGAAAGATTTAAAAGAACTAAGTAAAAACCCATTAGCTTGCGAAAATAGCAGGGTGCTGAAAACAGAAGAAATTGCAACCCTTTGAAATCGCGGGATATGCAGTTAGAGGGTTAATACGCTCAAATATTTCTTTCTATGTAGGATTTGATGCTGAAACATATCTAAATAGCAGTAATTTTGAAATGGTGTCTTTTACATCAGAAAAACGAGGCCAAAAATCCAAAATATAAAATTTTTGCAAAAAATGCTAAAAATTGACGTTTTTCGAACTCGAATCTGCATAATCTACTTAAACTAATATAAGAAATGGGGTACCATTCGATTAAGAATTTTATACACTCTAATTTTTGTTTTGGCAACAGATTTGAGATATGTGTCATTTGTGAGTTATTGTCGGAAAACGGAAAAATGGTCAAAAATTTGGGGGAGTTTGGGACCCCCGCAACTTAAGCACCAACCCTAAAATTGGATCAAACTACAAATAACTGTTTTCAATTGGAAGTAAAGACATTAAAGCAGTTTCCAGCTTTCCGAGAATTAATTGGAGTCACGGCCATTTTTTGGTCTTGGTTTTCTGGCCTAAAAGGATTTTATGCAAAGATTCAGCCTGGCTGTTAAAGGAAATATATTTTCCATAAAGAAATTTTGAGAATTTTTAAATTTCATCGACAAAAAACGAAATTTCAAGAACAAAAGAAAGGGAATTTTCTAAGATTTTGAAGCAAAACTTTCCCCTATAAGATAATTTTACAATGGTTGAATTCTACTAAATAAACCTTTAGACCTTGATTCAAATTTATATACTAACGTAAGTACTTTAAATTCCCCATCGCCTTAATATCAGAGAACATTCGCAAATTCGGAAACACTTAAATCAATCTATCCAGTAGCGGGCTTTCTAAGCAAAAGTAGGAAAACGCGATAAATAGCTGTGACGTCTTAGAAACCAAGGGTAGCGAAAATCATCAACTAGACTAGTATCACTTATAATTAATTTTATTTGAAATCACAAGAAGGGTCTTGGTTAAATATGGTTTCACCAAAAATAGGTAAAGTGTCTATGTACAGATCTTAGGTGAACAGTAAGTCAGATATCAAAGACGTAATTAAAGAATGGTGTTGAGACAGCCTCTGCAGTAATCAGCAAGTAGAAATTAAAGTCACTCAGAGCAACGGCTCTCCTTAAAATCTATAGAGTAAAGTTCATCAAGTCCTCATGAGCGTCCTCTCATCTTGAATTGAAACTCGTGCAGTTCAGAAACCAGAGCTACGCCTCAGGAAATGGCTAAACAGAAGCGTACAGCTTCTTAGCGATGACGTTCCGTCAGGAATCGAACGACTCTTCTCAAGCTTCACAAGTGGCCGCACGGGACCCAGTTACTTCGGAAACCGAACCGAAGATCCAAAACTGGTACACGATCCTAAGATCAGAATCTGATCACGAGTGATCGGACGATCAAAAAAACAAATTACTTTTTTCTCCCCCGCCTCATCTTAAATCTTCTCGTTTTTTCAGGAACAAGGTCCGCCCAACTCGTGAGGATTCGTTAATAATTCCATGACGTTCCTTTCCTCTCTCTTCTAGTGGCTGGCTCATTTGCGTAAGTCGATGACTTCCGCAAGTGATGTGACTTCCTTCCACGTCTCTTCCCAGGTGAATGATTTATGGCTATCGACAGTCTCGGCTATTAACAGTCTGGGCTATGGGTAGTCTTGTCTCATTTCAACTCAGAAGGAACATCCATCACTCCTTCTTGATTAGGATCTCTGAAAAGGTATTGTGTGACAATCGTCACTCGATTCGTTGAACGTCATCTATCAGGCAGGGAGTGAAAAAAGCCCTTTGTGTGGTTATTATTTTGTTGAGATTTCAAACAGTCCAGATGGCTACGGCGAGACCAGTTATAACAGCTGGCCTGGAATCTTCACATCGCTTAGTAGTGATTACTTAGCAACTTGAATCATTACACGAGTGGAATTACTTTGATATTCCAGAAAATATATGATACGAAATATTTATGATAACCGTAGAAGATTTAATGAACATTTATTTTTATTATTATTATTATGTTTTATTTCGAGTGCTTTTAAAGACACACGTTACAGCTTTGGCGGTCAAGGAATAATTAATTTTTCTGACGGAAATGGGGCAATAAAAGCTTTTCCACTCAAACGCACACTATATGATCAAAAGCAACCGGACACTATCCGATTTTCATATTTTTTAGAATTTCTCCAGATAGGCTGGAGGAACTGCACTTAAAATTTGTCCATATAATGAATAATCTTTAATTCAAATTTTATAGTGAAGATTCGTTCACGAGGGAATTTAGGAGACCGACCATAAATTGGTGAGAATGAAAAGAGATTTTGACTCATCTCGTTTCACAAAAAATTGATAATGAATTAAAACTCTCCTCAATGGTAATGCTTAATATGGATATTGGTTACATACATTTTCGCAAAAAAAGCACTATATTCTGGAAGATATAAAGGTTTCCTTTAAAAATCATAAACTTCTCCACGTGTTTTATTCTTATAATCTCCGGCATTTCAACCAGATTATACGAAACTTACAGAATACTTGAAAATTTGTTAGAGACATTGTATTAAAATAAGAAGTATATGATTTGAATAATAGAGGAAATGTAAGTATTTGCAGAAAATAGTTTCTTACTGAGTATGTGCGAAACGTAGCGTAATCTTTCTTTCATAACTTTAAAGCCAGATTATATAGTATATAAAAATTCTAGTTGAATACCAATAAGATATAGAATGATATCGGTATTGTAGTGAGCGGAATTTCTTTTTCTCTCTGAAAGGAACAAATTTATGAGGGTTTAACACGAATTAACATTTTAAATTTGAATCTTCGGATAGTAATCATCTAAATGCAATTTAAATTATGTATTTTCTTAATAAGTATGCCTGGGTATTTAGCATATTCAATCTCCTTGAACCCCTTAACATTTTTATTTTCTTTGCTATCTAATAAGATGACCCCTACTGTTTTGGAAATGGACCATAGTTTTCATCAATCTAAGAGGACATAGAATACTTGAGATGTTTACAGATTCTACTTAATTTTTGTGTCAAATTATAAAGCTAATAAATGATAAAATTTTATTTTATAAGACAAAGGATGCGTAATTCTATGCACTAATAGTATCCCAAATAGCAAAGAAGGCTGCAGAAAGGTTGCCATTTCACTTTCCATAGGTTTACGTATGAAAGCTTTTCAAGAACTACTTGAACGACAAGTCCGCGAACGCATTTCCGCGCAAACCGTTTCGGAAATCATTGCCGAAAAATTGACGTAGGAAAGAGGAGGAATTTGAGGATTTTTCACAATCTACAAAGAAATCGTACAGGTAATTCAATTAAAAATTCGATTAATCAAATTAATTTAAATTAATAATTACGCTTATATTAATTAAGATTCCATATTGTTATAATTAATTGACATTCCAGATAACTCTAAGATGACGTCAGAAAAAGGGGAATAAAAAGGGTGTTGGACCCTTCTGTAGAAGTACGGCTTAGGAGAGGGGGGAAAGGGGGTTCTATTTTGTCCGCCAAAGGAGGGCTCTTAACAACATTTGAAAGCCCTGAAACAAGCTCGAGGAAAGCCTGAACCAAGCTGGTAATAGAAGCTTGGGGAAATCTTAGTAAAACACTTTACAGAAAACCTTGTTTCTTGTTGACTAGCGAACCTTTGCCCTAGTCGAAAGGTTCAACCCTTGTCATGGAAACTTTTGTGACAACCCTTTACCCTTGCCGACGACAAGGTTTCCAAAACCTTTCAGACAAGCTTTCTTTGTTATCTGGGATAGGGCACGATTGTTAAAGAGTTAAAGCCTGAAGTTAAGGAGACTGACTAACTTTTGGACAACTATTGTGATATCGTGTTAGAGCATTTTGTAATTTGCATTTTTAGTTGTACTGTTTATATTTTAGCTTTGTTCTACGATATAGCAACAGTATTCTGCCATTGATATATATTGTTGTGTTTTGTGAAATAAATTGCTTAATACCTTTCTTATAGTTTCCTTATTGCGTTTTGCTTTATTTTAGAAAGCGTTAGAGTTTAACTTCTCGCAATATGTTTATGGTAGGATGATATAATAATATATTGGCGTCAGGTAACTCTTCACTCATCCACTGCCATAAGCTCTTGGCATTTTAGTAAATTGTGAGACTTTGGAACGCCAACTATTCTATTTTTGCATACGTATGGTTCAGAGGAGCATAAAATATCTATGTCCTTTCTAAGAAGGTTCTATTTGTAGTGAAGCAGCCTTTGGATGGTTAAGATTAATCAGAGCGCAATTAAGCACTCGATTAACGCTAATGAACACAAGCATCTTGTTCTCCGTCACTTATCCTCCTTTCAATGAACTAGATTTCTCTGTAGTGTAACAGTTACAATTAATATAATTTAATAAAATATATTAAAAATTAAAAAATAAAAATTAATTAAACTTATGTATTAGACAGAATGGAGCATATGCAGCAACTTCCAATGAAATATAAATACAGATAATAGAATACAGAAAAAGAAAAAATACAGAAGAAACATAAGAAGTAAACATTAGCGATAACAATACACCTTTTTGCGCCTAACGCAGCAACATCTAGTGATTGCATCAACAATATTGTCTTATAATCAAATCACTAAAGAATTAAACGACAAAAATCGTGCTCTAATAAATAAAACACATAAACGAAACAATTATAATATAAAATAAAAAAAGAAAAAGTATTAAAATGGAAGAGAACTCTAATGGCGAACTTTTTCGAAGACCACTCGCCATCGGAGTTCTCATATGGCTAAATTTTCTGTCAAGGGCATGACAACACAGTCAAAAATTATACCCCCGGTAGCCTGAATTTATCCATTAACTGAAACAAAGCAAATAATCTCTTTAGAAAAATAAAACTTAATAAAGTCCTTTAGAAAAAATCCAATAGAGAGACTAGAGAACGCAAATATTTACCCTCTGCTGAGATAGATGGAAGAATGACGCTAACAAGACAAACATAAACGAAAAAAGGAAGTATAGGTCTAGAGGCTAGCATAATTAGCTCCATCTATGTAGAAAAAATTGAACCAATTAACAGAAGAATAAAAAATCTTCAAGATTTTTAAATGATTTATTTCTTTTAAAGAAATTATTTGGGTAACCGTTATCCTTTAACTTTTCTAAAGCTTTAACAGTAGTTGAATGGTTATTACAAATATTTTTTATTCTATTAATTTGAGAATATATGGAATTGTTTATAATTTTAAGGAGAAAATTCGTTTGAAAATCACAAAGTGTAATTGCCTTGAAATTAAATTCTTTTCTTTTATCGTAAATATTAATAGAGAGACCCGAATTCAATATTTCAATTTCCAGATCCAAAAAATTACATTTGTTCAATTTATTATTAGTTTTGATTAATTTAAGTTCTTCTGGATAGAAATTATATATGGAGTTAAAATTATTACAATTAAACACTAAAAGGTCATTAATGTAACGATAACAAAGAATAAGTTCATTTTTAATTAGCTCTCTCTCAAATGAGTGAAGAAATATATTAGCCAATGCACTAGAAAAATAACAACACATAGAACGTCCCCAAAACTGTTTATCATATTTAATTCCATTAAAGAGAAAATTTTCACTAATATTAACTCTGTAAATTTCTAACCATTTATTTTTATCTATTAAATCAGTATCAAGATATAAATCATATACATTTGAGCAGGCTTCAATTAATATTATGTGGGAGGCTAGTAAAAAGATTTTCAAAATCAAGTTTATTAATGTTATATATTTTGTATTCTTTAAGAAAATTCAAAATTTTAGCGTTACTATCAATAATGAAGTTCTCTTCTTCTTTGAATGTATTAAGAATAATTTTTAGAATTTTAAAGAAAAATGTTCCAAAATGATAATCGTAACTGCCAGCGCTACAAGTTACAAATCTGAATTTTAATGGATTTTTATGAAATTTGATAGTAGGGAAAAGTTAAGGATAATTTAAATTACTGGTTTTAATTTTAATTTTTTTAACAAATGCTATCTTTCTCCTATCCAGTTCCTTTTTGCCAAATTTAATTATTTGATATGTTTTATTTGAATTATATTCATTATGAAGAATTTCCTTAAAGTTTATTTTACACATTATGCAAAAATTATTCCCTGCTTTGTCGACTGTGGTAACAATAAATTTACTTTTTATATAATCAGTTTCTTTTTTAAGATGCTTGTTGAAGAAAATACCTCGGTTAATAATTTTATTTTTATTTTTGTATATTCTATTTTTGGTCTCCATTAAAATGCGCTGTTTCCATTCTCCAAATCCTTCAATAGGCCAATGATATTTCTTGGCAATATTTACAAAGCAAATATCCAAGGCATGATTAATGGAATTAGCCACCTTTATTTGACTAACTTTATTTCTTAACCTAAATTTAGTTCCCTTTATCATAATATCTCTAAGAGATTTAGATTTAACTATATTCAAATTACCCGTGATAATATGTCCCCTAACTTTATAAATAAATTCTCTAAAATTATCTTCGTTACGAAAACAGTTTATCTCATTCAAATTTTTACAAAAGAAATTATAGTTACATATTTGTCTTTTAAGAGCCCTAGAAAATTTAAGTACAGCTGATATTACAGAAATATCTTTAACAGGAAAGTTCTTTTGTTATCATGAATGATTTCAGGCAACTATAATTCTTCGAAGAATTTATTCAATATTATCCTAGTTATGGTCAAGATTACATAATTCCTGAATTTCTTCCATTACAATAACAAAATTTCCACCTTTAGCCTTACCTCTTTTGGATCTAAATTTCTTATTATTTGCTGTGTTTCAAAAACTTAGTACATTTGATTTTGAAAATCTTTTTAATAGTTTCCCACATAATAAATTAATTGAAGCCTGCTCAGATGTATGTGATTTATACCTCAATACTGATTTAATAGATAAAAATAAATGGTTAGAAATTTGCAGAGTTAATATTTGTGAAAATTATCTCTTTAATGGATATAACTATTTTAAGATGTTTTGGGAAAGTCCTATGAGTTGTTGTTTTTCTAGTGCATTGGCTAATATATTTCTTCACTCATTTGAGAGAGAACTAATTAAAAATGAACTTATTTTTTGCTTATCGTTACATTGATGACCTTTTAGTGTTTAATTGTAATAATTTTAATTCCATATATAATATTGAAATTTTAAATTCATGCTTCTCTATTGGCATTTACGGTAAAAGAAAAAAATTTAATTTGAGGCTATTACACTTTGTGATTTTCAAATAAATCTTCACCTTAAAACTATAAACAATTCAATATATTCTCAAATTAATAGAATAAAAAATATTTGTAATACCCATTCAACTATTGTTAAAGCTTTAGATAATTTAAAGAATAATTTAAAAGATAACGGTTACCCAAATAATTTCTTTAACGTAAATAATTTATTTTAAAAGTTTGAAGATTTCTATTCTTCTGTTAATTGGTTCGAATTTTTCTACATAGATGGAACTAGGTATGCTAGCCGCTAGACCTGTACTCCCTTTGTTCTTGTATGTTTTTCTTGTTACCGTCATTCTTGCATCTATCTCAGCATAGGGTAAATTTTTACGTTCTCTGGTCTCTCTATTAGATTTGTTCTAAAGGACTTTATTAAGTTTTTCTTTTTCTAAAGAGATTATTTCCATTGTTTCATTTAATGGATGAATTCAGGCCGCAGGGGGTATAATTTTTGACTGTGTAGTCATGCCCTTGACAGAAAATTTAGCCATATTAGAACTCCGATGGCGAGTGGTCTTCGAAAAAGTTCGCCATTCGAGTTATCTTCCATTTCTTCCAATTTAATTGTTTTCCTTTTTTTATTTTATATTTTAATTGTTTTCTTTTATGTGTTTTAATTATTTTAATTATTAGAGCACGATTTATGTTATTTAATTCTTTAGTGATTTGTTGGTTAATTATAAGACATTAATGTTGATTCAATCACTGGATGCTACTGCGTTGGGCGCAAAAAGGTGTATTGTTATCGCTATTGTGCACTTCTTAAGCTTCTTTTTTTTGTATTCTAATCTCTGTAGTATGCTTCACAGTCTGATTCTGACGTTATGTTTCGAGGCTATTTTAGATTTGTATTTGTCTTTAAGCCACTTGCTGTTTGAACAGAATTCGTCTTCTTTGCAATAATCTGCTTTGTGATCTACTCCACCACACATTGTGCATTTACACTGAAACTTGTTTTTTTTGGGCATTTTACAGCGAAGTGGCCGTTTCTGTAGCTATGATAGCACTGCCTTGTTCTAATATAAAGTTGTATTGGTAACCTATACCACCCTCAGTTTGTTTTCCAATTTTTATAATCTCTTTAAAAGCTTCAAGGTCCAAGGAAAGTATTCAATATCACCCTTTCTTGGATTTAATTTGATGCTAGTGTTTAATTTGTGCGTCCTTTAAACTTTCGATTTGATTCTTTATTAATTCAATTCTTTGTACTACATTTATATTTTCTTCAACACCATATATTAAAATCTTTAGATTTACCTTCATTGGTCGTTGAATTATGACAACTTCCCTCAGCGCATCATTATTTTCAATTTCCTGTTTTAGATTTTCTATCTGATCCTGACTAGTTACTTCGAAAGCTATGTCACATTTATTAATGTTCTAAGAGCAGAATGATCTATGACGGATTGAATTTTAATCTTTAAATCACCAGTAGCTGATTCGTTTTTCGGCTATTGTCCCTTTCAAGGGGTGTTCTTCTCGATCAGATTCCAGGTCGCACTGGTTGAGCTACCGTCGCAAAATTCATAGGTGGAAGTTCGACACTTTTCCTCTGCAATGTGTCCAGTTTTAAATCCAATATATCCATGTCCAATTTTCTCTTGTAACTTTCCCAAAATCAATCACAACACCTTCTGAGCTCTGGCAGTAACCACCAAAAAGTCTGTCATAAATTCTCGTAATTTGTTACAACTTTCTGCTCATATTTCCCGTAATATTCAAATGTTTGAATTTAAATTATAATACAAAGTTTCTTTTACGTAATGTCAAGTATTCTGTAAGTTTCGTACAATTCGAAAGAAAACTCTGCATGTTATAATAAAAAAAACATGCGGAGTTTGAAATTTTCAATTTAATGCCGATTTTTACTTATATGCTGATAAATATTTTTATTGTCTCACTTTGGATACTAGTAATACTCCTCAGCTCTTTAAAATGACACCAGGATCAACCTTCTAGCTAAACGTGTTTCCACGCTACATTTAATTACAATCTTACATTAAGCTAACTCATAACAATCACGCGCATGAGCCTACTCTGGTACGATGACGTCACAGGAAAAACAAATACTGTGCAAAAACCCTTACAGATATGATCTATCCGTTGTGGGATAAACCATTCTTTTCGCATAATTAATCTCGTAGTTATTAGCGATTCAAATCTGACGGTATTTTGTCACACAAAGAAGTTCGACCGACTATCACTATAACGAGTGGAAAGACTTCTTCACTTCAAAATAAAATTGATATGTTGGACTTCACATTTCAAATAGCAGAAGATCTCTGATTGTCAAATCAGTCAGCAGCACCTACCAAATCAGGACGTCCATCACGTAATTACCTGCTATACCACATCCAAAGAAAAAGTTAAATCCATCTTTCAGACCTTGCAATGACATGAGATTTTATGGAATAAACCACATGACTGAAAGAAGTTCAAATCAACAAAGATGCAAATTCGAAGGTTGGACTTTCAAAACTACATCTTTCTGTGAGAAAAATGAAGCCTATTTATGTTTCCATGCTGAAATAAATTGTTTCAAATCAAATCATATACAAAAATTGTAATTTGAACTTTAAGAAAAACTTTTCTTTTAATTTAATTGGAGCCAGGAACATTTTTAATTGAAGCCCAACATATTAGAAGATTTTTTAGTTAGTTTGCTAATTTACAAAAAAATATCATATTTCATATTTAAATTACTTATGTATAATATAGCATATTTTACCATTCACTGATGTTTTATCTGTCCTGTTCATAATTCAGCCTCGTTTACCACTATTGTCTCAACAAATTCCTTCACTGGTGATGTTTCAGCCTGTGGGTAACGAAGGAAAGTCGACGTCGCCATCCGACATGATTTTAGCTAATTATCGAAAATTTAACTACTATTTTGTAATTTTTCCACTTCTATATAGTAAACAGTATGAATTACGACCTATCGGCCTTCATATCCAATAGTCATTTTTTTTTTCGAAACACTAAAATATTTCCTTTTTCCTTATAATGAGTACTTATTTATAAAATTATAAGTCGTGATTTTATATTTGGATCCAGAAACAGCCAATAGTTCCCCTAAATCAGTAAGCAACTTTAATTATAAATCAATCTATGTAAAATAAGTAATTCGATCGTTTTCTCTGTTATCATCATTTTCTTTGTTTAATTATTTTTCCTCTTTGTTTCCCTCTTTTGCTGTTATTCTAAAAATGCTTTTGTCTTCAGAATTTTGCTTGTAAAACTATTCAATTTCTCTAACTTTTTTGTAGCACAAGTAAAGATGACAAGCTTGTGCTTGTCACAACAGTTACAACTTTGTACAATAAATAAATAAATAATACTATTTTTTGTCGCTGATATTCTATTATTTCTTTTTATTTCTGGTGTGGGATGTTTGAATGCACCACTTGCCAAATCGATTAACTCCATAAAACATAAAGTAGAGAAAAGTGATAAAATAGTACACATTGTTTTTTAAAATTCCTTTTAAATTATAAATTGAAATAAACGTATTAGACTGCATTACTGCAGATGTATATTTTAACTAACGACATATAAAATTTATAAGATAGAATATACATGGAGTAATCGTTATTATTACTACAATTTTTGAGTGATTAAGGGAGTTAATCAATTTGTCAAATGAAAGAAAATTATTAAATCAAATTCAATATTCAAATTATTTTTTATTACAGAAAAACTTCATTATATGCATTTTTTATTGAAGATATTAGCAAAAATGAATAATGACTGTTCTGTTACTGTTACAGTTATTATTATTACTTCGTTTAAATTGATTGATCAGCAATATAAATTATGTTCTCTCGTTAGCAGTTTTTGAGCTCCCGTCATGTCGGTTTGTCCTTAAGTTTTTATAATAATCACGTTTAATGGGAGGAAAGAATTTCATCAATTTCGTCATATCTTTCCTCTTTTCTCTTGTCACAGTTCTATCTGTTGTATACAATAAAGTCTGGTCTACATTATTCAGACATAGTGGTATACCTGCCACAGATTTTCTTATATTAATGACATTAAATTCTGAATCTTCGTTAAAGATAAACTTGAATTGTATGAGGTGGGGTTTCAACATTTCTAATTTTATCCAGTGCATTTTGAGCCAATTTTAATGGTGTTCCTGTAACTGTTGCCTTTCTGTTAATGATAAAATTTTGTGAAGTGCTTGTAGAGAAAAGTCTTGATGAGTCATTTGAATCATATGAAACCAAACATCCCAAAGGACATTGCCTAAAGCAAATATACGGGGACCTTAAAGGCGTTTTCCACTATTGTCTCAACAAATTCCTTCACTAGTGATGTTCATGAAAAAGAAATTAATTACAATTCTCGTAAAATGTACAGATTTTTTGATGATTTAATTATTTGTTCAAGAGAAGAAGGATACACACCAATTACTGACTTTTATCCAGAGTATTTAACTTTAATTAAAACTAATGAAGGTATTTCTTCTGCAGATTTTCCAGATCTTGAGATCAAAATTGTTAATAATAAATTTAATACGGAAATTTTTGACAAAAGAAACACTTTTATGTTTAATATAAATAGGCTACCATTCTGGAATAGCAATATAAGTATTCAAATCTTTCGAAACATCAGCCTGAACTACTTACATAGAAGCATTATTTTAAACACATATAGTAAAAAACTGGGATCCTATATCGATGCATTTATTGAAAATGCCCTGATATATGGATTTCCTATTAATTTCATGCTTGCTCATATTAACAAAAAATTATTAACACATTTAAAAGAATAGTACATTATAATTGATTAATCTGAAATATTCATATCCTTTGATTTCAGTGAGATTTTAGTACATCTTAACATTAGTAGATGGCGCCACTATTATTTGAAATAGTTTGCAAATGATAATATGAGGTATTACATCATTATTTAAATGTTAATATCAAATTAAAATAGGTTAATATAACTTTCTTAAAAAATATAAATCTATAGTTTCATTATTAATAATGATTTAATATAGTATATATAACATATTTTAGATAAATATTTTCACAATAAATGCTTAACTGTAATTCGTATTTAGCTTTTGGCAATTTTTGCTAATACTTTGAAGCAGTAAGCATTTAGTTAATTTTCGCTTTCTTAATATATTTTTTTAATATATTTTCTTAATATATTTTGGATATTTACTCCTATATTTGTTGTCCTTTTCCAACAATTGGCCCTCACAGAAGGTTGGTGCTATAAATTTTGAAATAATGTGACAATAATAATGTCCTCAGGTCGATTGGCATTTGATTGTTGTAATTCCATACCTGGATTGGCTTTTTCATAGTAATAGTTTTTAATCTTATTAGCTTTCTGTATTTCATTGTGTGAATAATATTAGGTTATATTGTTAATTATATTTAATTTTAAATGATGGTTTAATAGGTGTATATGATGAAAATATTATTTGAGTTTTAATGGTTTAAAAAAATATATAACTATATATATATGATGTTAGAATCTTTTTAGGTTTTTGCTTTGCTTATAATGTTTATGAATTAACAAAAACTACTAAAAAAATGAAAAAATGCAGTTACTAAAAATAAAGTGTGAATGCATTTATATCCTTCCAGAGGATCTTAAATAAAAGTGAAAGTACAACTACAGCCAAAAAGCGCAAATTTATTTGTAAATAATAATAGTGCCACTGAGGATGTAATTGTAAGATTTGTAGACAAGTACTTTAGAATGCCATGGCAACGTGGCGAACATTTAGGTAAGTATGTTTTGCTTAATTTTGAAATCTTTTAAGAGTGTCTTGAAGATTTGTGCCCGCTCCTTCTATTATAGATTGTCCAGAGATGTCCGTAACGCTGGGCGAAACTTAAAATAACCCCGGCCCTTTTGTCTGCGTCATTATTGAACATGCCAATCAAATAAGAAATAAGAGGATATATAAGAAAATTAACTCAGCTTTCAACAATGAAAGAGAAATACGCAATTCAATATTTGTTTAAAACAATGGAAACGGATTGAAGAGCGTTTGAAAAATGAAAAGCATTGCTGTAAATTATACCAAAAATATTTTATTAATTTATGAAAATTAGAGAAAAAAATTGTAAATCAACTTAATTGATATCATTAAAAAGGTAATGTTTTCTAATTTTTTAAAATTTTTTCTTAAGCAATCTTCCAATATGCATGAGATTTTCTATTATATTGTAACATTCTAAGTAAGCTGAAGTGCGACACAGTGGTCTAAGGATAAGTCTTCGACTATCAATCAACACATCGCGAGTTATAATCCAACTGATGACTTTTGTATTATTTGGACATTGCAGATATCTCGTACATTTTATGTTAACTCTCTGAAATATGCGAATTATTCTTATGTAAATTTATGTTCTTGGATATGTTCTATGGGATTATTCATTTTTTAAAATGTATATAAAGAACTGCTGTCAAGCTGACGGCAGTTCAGTTATCTGAACGCTTGCTGTGCTCTAAATAAAAGCCTGTCTCTCTAAATCGTCATCATTTCTAAAAATCTACGTCACATAGTTTGGTGGAGGCGCCGGGTAACATCCATACACTGTGGAAGAAGAAATCCGATTAAGTCGCCGTCTTCAACAGCTCCACGGGTCTTACGTCGAATCTGCTAAGAAGACCAAAAAGATGCCGGAAGACACGGAGGTGAAAGAGGTGAAACCCCAACCATCCGTCCTTACTCCCGCCTTGTTTTGGGAACCCGGAAAGCCAAAAGTCTTCAAAGGCGAACCCGGTCAGGAAACAACGAAGTGGCTACAAGAGTACCTCAGAGTATAAAAATTTAATCAATGGGATGATACTATAGCTCTTGCGAATACGTACTTTTTCTGGGTGGAACAGCTAAGAAGAGGTTTGACAATAATGAGGACTTCCTCACATCATGGGAAGTTTTTCAAACAGAGCTGAAGAAAGTTTTTGCAGGAACTCAACTGTATGTTAGGCGAGCCAAGGACATCCTTAAACGCCATGCCCAAAAGTCGGGTGAATCAACCCAATCCTATATTCAAGACGTATTAGGACATTGCCACCTGATAGACTCGAACATGCCAGAGGATGATAAAGTGTCTCACTTAATGAAGGGAATCGCAGAGGATGTGTATCAGGCGTTATTAACGAAGGAAATAAGAACCACTGCTGATTTTATTAAATGGTGCCAGCATATTGAAGAGAGGCAGCAAAGACGAATTTGACATACCAAGCTTACTCGACTGCCTAATGTTGTTCCGATAGCCTCTATCGATACAGAGAATGATTTAACATCATTAATCCGTAAAATAGTTCGAGATGAAATCCAAAAATTGACTGTGCCGCAAGCGATGGAGCCTCAAATGGACATTCAATCAATTGAAACCATTGTTCGAGTGGAGGTCGGAAAATCTCTCAACCCCATAACCAGTGAGCGTGCTAGAACAGCCTATTCCAGACCTCAACGCAGTATCCAGCCAGCGACGGAGCCAACACTAGAACAGTCTCCCAGAAAGACCGACTGGTGGTGTATCACTGACAATCGTCTCGTCTGCTTTCATTGTGGACGTCCCGGACACGTTGTACGCTACAGCCGAGACCGCAGAGCTATTTTCAACACTTATCGCCGAAATCAAGGACGAGACTCTTACTCATATTTTAATGACGCCAGTACCGCCGAGGAGGCCAGCCGACAAACCACCAGATCCCCATCGCCGCATCCAAATAGAGGACGTTCGCCTACACGCCGTTATCGATCCCTGTCGCCATACCCTAGAAGCAGTCAATCACCATGTCGTCGAAACGAGGAAAACTAAGCTATGCGTCTTTGACTGGAGGCGAGGCCGCTAGCCTTCAAAATCCTCCTTCAGCCGCTATGCACGAAAACTTTATTGATGTCGTTCTTGATGGACAACTGGTTCGAGCTCTTGTGAACTCGGGCCCATCCCTTTCAGTTATCTCCGAGACATTCCGACGTCAACTGAAAAAGCTTCTATTTTTGTTCTCAGCAGAATTTAACTTTTAGAGTTGCTGATGGAAATCGTGTTAAACCATTAGGAACATGCATTCTTCGTGTCACGATGCAAAATCAAACTCAGCCTTTTGAGTTTACAGTTATGCCGAAGTGCAGCCATGATGTCATTCTTGGCTGGGATTTCTTAAAGGCATCCCAGGCCGTTATAGACTGCTGTCGAAAGAAGCTTACTTTTGACGAAATGACTTTTGAACCCCAACATCCGAATCGTTTAGACGTGTTTACCATAGAAGATTGTTTGATTCCTGCACGTTCCATGGCCAAGATACGAATAAGCTCACCAAGAGTGACCGAGAATAATGTGGTCGTCATCGTAGAAAGCAATAAATTTTTACTGATGAGACAAGAAGTGGCAATTCTATCCACGATCATGACTCTCTTAAACAAGAGTGGAGAACTGTGGTCGCCAACGGACATAATCAACATAGATGTATTCCGAAAGGTATGCGTATAGGCTATGCTGAGTTGGTTAATCCTACATGTGTAAATACTTTGTCCCAGACAATCTCGCAAGAAGACGTCACCGAAGAAAGAGCGAGTTTTATTGACTACACTCTGATACTAGCTCCGACCTTAAACGAAGAGCAACAGACAAAACTATTGGATCTCTTGAAGAAATTTCCGGATGCCTTGGAGGAAAGTCACAAGGACAGTCGACGACGAATAAATGTGAAACACAAAATTGAAACGGAAAACCATTCGACTATCAGCCAAATACCCTATCGAATATCGCCTACTGAGCGTCGTATTATTCATGATGAAGTCGAAAAAATGCTTCGGAAAGAAAAAATTCAGCCGTCGGAAAGTCCTTGGTCCTCACCTGTGGTATTGGTAAAGAAGAAAGACGGCAACTGGCGCTTTTGTGTCGATTATCGTCGCTTGAACAAGATTACTAAACGAGACGATTACCCCTTGCCACATATAGACGATACACTGGATTGCTTGAGCAAAGCTGAGTATTTTTCTTCAATGGATCTTTATACGGGATATTGGCAAATAGAGGTGAACGAGGCAGACCTGGAGAAGACAGCGTTTGTTACCAGTGAGGGCTTGTTTGAATTCAAAGTCATGCCCTTTGGCTTGTGTAATGCGCCAGCAACGTTTGAAAGATTTATGGTTAATTTGCTGCGTCACCTCAAGTGGCAGATGTGTCTATGCTACCTAGATGACATTGTGGTATTCTTCCAGACGTTTCCCGAACAACTCGAGAGACTTTGCTGTGTATTAAGATGCATTCAAGAAGCTGGACTGATTCTGAATCCCAAAAAGTGTCTGTTTGGAGCAAAGGAAATCAAGATTCTAGATCATTTGGTATCGGGCGAAGGCATAAAAATAGATCTGGATAAAAAAAAAGCTGTTCAAGATTTCCCGACGCCGAAGAACATACAGGATGTTAAAAGCTTTCTCGGACTTTGCTCGTACTACCGTCGCTTTATTAAGGATTTCTGTCATCGAGCTCGACCACTTCAGGTGTTATTAAAGAACAATTCCAAGTTTATGTGGACAGAACTGCAAGAAGAGGATTTCGGTGATCTCAAGTCGGCTCTTATTTCCGAACCAATATTAAGTTTATTTGATGAAATGGCTCCCACCAAACTACGCATTGAAGCAAGTGGATATGGAATTGGTGCCGTGTTAGTCCAACAACAGGAAGGAAGAGAAAGGGTAATACGCTTACGCATCGAGAACATTAACAAAACCCGAGACCAACTATTCAACAACCAAACGAGAGTGCCTTACCGCCGTGTGGGCCATCATGAAGTTTCGTCCTTATTTGTTTGGGAAGTCCTTTTCGATCATCACAGACCACCACTCATTGTGTTGGCTAACAAACTTAAGAGATCCGTCGGAAAGATTGGTGAGATGGGCTTTAAGACTCCAAGAATACGACATCACTATTTCATACAAAAGTGGAAAAAAACATCAAGATGCTGATAGTCTTTCTAGAAGCCCTATTGAAGACGGTACGATATCGGAGGAAATCGGTGCTCTTTCTACAATACTCAATCCAAGCCAAGAACAACGTAAAGATTCCGAGATATCTACTACTATCCTTTCATGTTAAGAGTCGAAAAAATCCAACAGGTCAGATCTTCAGGTAATCGACGAAGCTTTGTACAAAAGAAATTTCGATCCTTCGGGGAAGAGATGGTTGCCAGTTATACCAAAACACTTGCGATTGGACATTGTCAGACACTTTCACGATGCACCAACAGCCGGTCATTTGGAATTCATAAAGAATTACGACAGACTACGAAAGAGATTTTATTGACCTGGTCTATATCGAAGGTTACGGAACTATGTGATGCACTGTAAATAATATCAAAGAAGGAAGCCAATCCCTCAGAAACCACCTGGACACTTGATGCCAGTGCCGGCTGTCGAAGCACCTTTCCATCGCGTTGGTGTGGATTTGCTTGGAAGATTTCCGAAATCGCTCGGGGACAACAAATGGATAATTATTTGTACTGATTATCTTACTCGCTACGCCATTACAAAATCTCTACTATCTGCTGATGCACCAGAAGTCTCAAACTTTATGGTTGAAGAAATCATTTTAAAACATGGAGCACCGAGGACTATAATTACCGATAGAGGGCAAGTTTTCCAGTCGATGCTAATATTCGAAATCAACCGACTCTGCAACGTTGACCACCGAATGACCACAGCATACCATCCTCAAACAAATGTCTTGGCAGAGCGGTTTAATAAGACCTTAGCAGACATGTTGTCTATGTATGTTGACGTTGAACAGAGAAACTGGGATCAAATCATGCCCTTCGTGACATTTACGTACAATACGGCCCGACAAGAGACAACGGGATTAAAGCCTTTTTATTTATTGCACGGCCGCGAAGCTGAGACAACATTGGATACCATATTTCCTCACAGCCCTGATGGAGCCACACAAGACTATCTCCAGCATTTACTCAACCAAACCGAAGAATCGCGACAGCTAGCTCGTTTACGAACCCTGGAAGATCAACAGAAAGACCGCAGGATTTATGACGCAAAACACCGTCCAGTCAACTATAATCCTGTAGACCTGGTGTGGATTTTCACACCAGTTTTTAAAGTCGGATTATCGGAAAAGCCTCTCAAGAAGTATTTCGGACCGTATCAAGTGGTACGGAAACTTTCCGAAGTTACCTATGAGGTTCAAGACTTTGACCCCTTAACCAAAAGATGGAAAATCAAGGACATTGTGCACGTTATACGAATGAAGCCATACAACGATCCATATATGCAAAAAGACTGTTTGGAAGATAGCCCAAAGATCATCCAAGATAGTAATTCACCTAGAGCCGAACCAGAGTCCACTTCTCCTGAGGAAAAGCGTATGACATTCAACAACCCGTTCCATAGCCAAACTTGCCTCATAACAGCGAGACGCTGTTCTTTTAAAGGAGGGACAATGTAACATTCTAAGTAAGCTGAAATGCGACGCAGTGGTCTAGGGATACGTCTTCGACTACCAATCAACAGATCGCGGGTTCGAATCCAACTGATGACTTTTGTATTATTTGGACATTGAAGATATCTCGTACATTTTATATTAACTCTCTGAAATATGCAAATTATTCTTATGTAAATTTATGTTCTTGGATATGTTCTATTGGATTATTCATTTCTTAAAATGTATATAAAGAACTGCTGTCAAGCTGACGGCAGTTCAGTTATCTGAACGCTTGCTGTGCTCTAAATAAAAGCCTGTCTCTCTAAATCGTCATCATTTCTAAAAAATCTACGTGACAATATCTTTCGTGACTAAATCTGTTAAAATGAGTACTGAAATATGGTTGGCTGGCTAAAATCCCGTCTTTGTCGGGTACAAATCTTTTAGTAAAAGAATAATATTAGATGAACAGGATACAGGGATCGTCTATGTAGATCCTTGGTTCATAGCAGACAGTTTTTCCTAAATTATACCCTAATTCTCGAATTCGAGGGAATAAATAACTCTCGAAAATATAATAACGAGCGTCGTTCGAAGTAACGCATTCAAATTAAATTTATAGCATATCCACGGATACAAAACACGCGGATGTGTCTAGGATATAATCTATCCCAGTTTTCTTCAGGCAAATAGCAAAAATAAATTTATAGCATACCAAAATCTCAGTAAATTGTGCATCCAAAGGAAAAAATGACAATCGAAATTCTGATTTTAATCTTACATGCTTTAATAAGAATATTATTTATAATTTGTGAAAGTGTTTGAACAAATATTTACGATAATAAAACAATTTTCACTCACCATCAGCGTGTGTATTAATTTAATTCACAGTACCGAATTGTTCATAGAGTTGTAATTAAGTTTTTGAACATATGTATATTCTTTATTTCACCAACTCATCAGCTATGTAATAATATCCTTCTTGTATAGTATTGTTCATTTTATTATTAACTTCTACATACTAACTCTTTAACTAATTTCGAAGTTGTTGGAAATCTATTGCCAATAAAGGGGGAAGTATTAACTGACCGAGTGAAACGAGGCCTTTTTCAACTGGACTGTTCGGCATTCCTTCTATTTTCGATAAATTTGTTTGTTATGCAGTCACGACCAAACGCGTTCTTTAATTCTCTTCGAATTGGCATGAAGGTTCCTTGAAGTCATTTAAAACGACGTATTTATAAGGATTGTTTTGTTCTAAGATGGTGGCTGTTTTAATGGTTTCAATGCTTGGAGAGTCAATGACAAATTTTGTATCTTTAAAATATTTGAGTTATCTCGGTAATGGCGAGACATTTAATTGTGATTTTGTTAATACTGATAGAAACAGAAATTTCTTTAGATAATTCATATTTAAAAAAGCGGTTGATCCTTTAAAGACTGCGATAAAAAGAACAGATTTTACATTCCTTTACTTTGGACGTGAGGTCTGATTTTCATGGAATTATTAGTTAATTAAAAATATATAGAAGCCCTTTGTATGACTATAGCATTTGTATTTTCATAGCTGTGCATAACTTAACAAGGAACCTGCGCAAAACACAGAGTCATGAGGAATTTTCTATCTTTGAAATTTTCTTTACTAGGTTTGAAATTAGCAGCATGGAAGAATGGTTTCGTAAAGGATTCAAATTATATTAACTAATTTCGTTTATGATTTTCAGTAATTAAGTTTCAGTAAATTTTTCATGTATTCACTGTAAGATTTCTTGTACAATTTGACAGTTTTATCTTACTTCCCTTTCATCATTTATTTTATTATTTTTTTCCTCTTGAAAACAAGGAATTTTCTTGTCAATTTCAATAGTTGGCGATCATATAGAAATCTAATGTGACCATAATTTAATGAGATTCTGAAGAAATTAACATTTTATTTTAGTCTACAAATTAGGAAAAGATATGTACAAAATATATATAATCAGCATCATCTACAAAAGTTATTTTTTACATAATTGGATAAAATATCTTTGATATAATACACAAATCTTGCATCAACCATCAGGTTTGTTATGCTTATAAAATAAATATGCATTATATTTTTCATTCCTCATCTCATTTGTGTTATCATTTGTATTCTTTTGAAAAATAGGAAGTAGGAATTACTTTATTCTTAACATTTGGTGTATACAGTATTTTTCGCTTTTCGTTGAGGGTAACTCTTGTACCATCTCCAGATTTCACTTTTCTCTCCTTGATTGCATTTGGATTAGCAGTCTTCAGATCGTATGCCAGTCCGATCATTGCCATCACATCGATGAACACTTTGGTCAGGTTAAAGGTGTAGCCCAGTTCACTGGTGGCGTAGTCCCAGGGGAAGACGTGATGGTAGTTGTGCCAGCCTTCGCCACCCGTTAACAGGGCCAAGACAGGATTCTCCCTGGCTTCTATGTACTTGTCGAAAGGTTGGTTGCCATATTTGTGTGCAGCGCTGTTCACAAGAAATGTGCTGTTCATGCTTACTCCATATCTTGCCATGACAGCGATAAAAAACGAATTCCATACAATCTCGTCCCAACACCAGACGGGTATCATGGTTGGAAAATAGAAGCAGAAGAAGAGGACCAAAGGATTATAAAACCTGTAAAAGCAAATTTCATCTATTGAAGCAAATACTAAAATTATACATAAAAGTGCAATAAGGTATAATTATAAAATATTGTTAGTAAATTTTATAGAATTAAAATTAATCAGTTAATGCCCAAATTAATAAGACGGCTAGATTACAGTAAATTTCTTTGAAATTTTGTTTAAACCATCAAGATTAAGATAACTTTAAAGTAAAATTAAATCCCGAAAACTTTTTTCAGGCAAATTTTCGAAAAACTGATAGAGAAACATTTTAAATAAACTTTTTATAGACATGTATTAAAAGAGATTTTAAAAATATTGAAAATGTCGAAAAATAAATATTACTATTAATTCATCTATTACCTCAGACATAATCAAAGGAAAAACTAGAACATACCAAAATCAAATAACGATATTTAATCATTTAGGAGTTTGGGAATGCAATAATTTGTTTGTCAGAGAAAATAAATCATGGGCTAAGTTACGAAGTGAAATGTGACTTTCATGTAAATAGGACTCTGGACTTCAATGTGTTAAAGAAATGGTATGGAGAAGCAAAAAATCTTCTACGAAGTCTAGCTAATTTTGCTTAAGACGGTAAGCACAATGCAACTGAACGAAGTAATGA
>BGPR01005389.1:67437-94541 GCA_013235015.1 Araneus ventricosus | reverse complement strand
ACGTGTTCATGAATCTGTTTTAGATTTCTATTGATATTCTAAGCGATCAAAAATTTTCTACTGAAAGAAGATATGCTTGTCTGACACCTTCAACTTTACGACAATTTTATATAGTTTCTAATTCTTGTGATCCACTGCTGATGCAAGTTGAGTTATACATCTCTTAATTTTGCGTCATTGTAAAGTATAAGCATCACAGATAAAGCCATACAGATGCACATGTATTTCCTGCTATTACATCACAATTGTGGAAAATAAATAAATTAATTTTATGCAAACTTTGCAGTACTAATTTGAAATTTCCCACCTATAATCTAAAGATAGATTCAATATTAAAGCCCTTTGGGGAAATTCTACCCACATACACGACTGGTATTACTCTATTAAAAAAAAAGTTCTCTAATGTAGATAACACTGCTAATCAATATAAGTAACTCATCTAATTGTTATTTTGTATTTAATTTGGAATCCACATTTCTAATCATAGAGAAAGACTGGTCACAAATTTTCAACCCACCTCCAGTATTTAATTTTCGCCCTTTCTCCATTTGTGTGGGTGAACAACTGTGTCTGGCAACTGATCTGTTCACTGTCCCTGTTCAGGGTAAATGTATGGCAAAATAAATTTAAATTTTCATTGTCTCCTGCCGACTGTTGTAGGCCCACAATCTGGCTATCATGTGGACTGGAAACAAAAAAAAAAATACGTATTGGACGCCGTCCCTGCCGAAAAGCATGCAAACACCTTTTCCTACCGCCCAGGAAGTAACGTAACCTAAAAGGGGTTCACGGTGCATTTCTGACAGAGATAGGACCACAGTTCAGGATATTTCTAGAAGATGCCTTTTGTCACCAAAGCAAATTTGTTACCAAGTCTCCAAATAGTCACCACCACGCTAACATTAGTAATTGTCAGAAACAACTTTACAGCATCATATCAATATTATACCCATAAAATTCTGTAACTGGTCGAATGAATGGTTTTATCTATACTCTATAAAGGTACTGCTTGTGTGTGTGTGTGTGTGTGTGTGTGTGTGTGTGTGTGTGTGTAAAAGTGTGTGTGTGTGTGTGTGTGTGTGTGTGTGTGTGTGTGCGGATGTCCAGACGAATCTATCGCACTTTACACATGAAATTTGGTACAGAGGTAGACGTAATGGTGACTGAATGCACCTCGAACTGAATTATAAAATCTCCTTGTCTAGAAATTTTATTTAATCTTTAAAGTTGTTTTAGGTGATTTTGTGCACTTATTTCTCAGTTAATAGCATGGTTTCAAATTGAATTGTAATGAAAAGACAGTTACAATCCATCGAAATAATGAAGTTTGTTTCTGCATGTTTAACGTAATTTACTGTGACGACATTTTGGAAAAATAGCCACTTTTGGTAATTTTAATAAAGATTTCTTCACATCGCATCTAACGTTCTAACATCTCTATAATTTTTTTTCCCAGCTTATAACCGTTTCTGTCGGATGTAAAACAAGAACTATTAAAATATCTTTTCGTTTTTTAAATTAATCTCTCCTGATCTGTTCAAACAGCTTTTGCTAGCGAGATTTAACCAGCGAGAGTTTCTCCAGACGAGTGACCTTCCCTCGCAGCAGGTGATTACATGTTTAATAGCATGCATTCTTGCTAAACTGATGTGCATCTTTTGTTTTGATTTCGTCTTCAAAACTTTCGTGTTAAAAAAAAGTTGTGTAGTTCTATCTTTGTTAAAGTCCTGATCTTATCGGGCAACGCTGCAAGTGTACTGCTAGTGATAATTTTATTTTTTTCTGATCAAATGTTGATTTTATAAGGAAATATTCAACAAGTATATTTAAGGTAATAATTGAACAAAAACTAATTCTGCGGAATTTCTATAAAGTTATCGTCTCTCACGGGCAGACAAAATCATCATGCGTTTCTGCTGATGTTGACAAAACAAGTGCAGATTCTAAAGCGAATGAAAACAAGTAATATAAAACAACGCTTCTTAAAAAGTCAATTCCTAATAGGGCTAAATGAAGAAAAATTTTGTTTTAGAAATTTTTTCTCCATATAAACTAAAATTAATTAATCTAATTTAATTAATGAATTAATAAAACTGTATTAACATCAAGGTGTCATCCACGTTTTAAAAATGTATTTGAATTCAGTGGGAAGGAACCTTCTGATTGCAACTAAGAAATTCCATATATTGTTACAAAGCAGCAAAGTCGTTTCCTGATATCCTAATCTTGGCGACAACTTGCGATAAATTATGACCTTATGAAAAATTTGACGTTTTATGGCAAAGGTAGGTTCTAAATAAATTAATTAATTCAATTAATGAATTACATTTGAAAAACTGTATATATTTGCCATCCACTAAGTAAGTTTTAAAAAAAATGTATCTGAACTTGAGGATGAATAAAAGTATTTTATTAACGATTGAAAATTTGAACAAGATATATATGAGAGAGAGTGTGAACTATAATAGAATTGAAAAAATATTGACCTTTACCTCAAATATTCCCATGCAGAAATGCATCAGACTGATGATATGAAACGTGTACGCGAATTTTCAATCAAAATTTTACAATCAGTCATTTGACCACAGGCAATTTATCGTTAACGACTGCTTGGGTGAAGTCGAATTTGTCCATATAATATACAAATTCTGACCTGGGAGCACAATCAGAGACAAAAGAGTGGTACAAGCAAAAGCATCTAGATTTCTTTTGTAAGCATGAAAATAGACAATTCGCTATCACATGATCAAATATCACTTAGTAAGTCATAAAGACCCTACCCAGCTGAAGCCATATGAGGATAAGCAAGAGTGGCTGCTGGTGAACCAGCTCAAATTTTATATAACTGCAAACTGTGTTACCCCCCGCCACCTTGAAGCACCTGGGAACTGAATGACAGAAAGTAGCTGCAATGAAGAGGCTGAGGGCCGGAGTTCTAGTACCCTATCACCGGCTTACGACCTGACGCCTCCAGAGGTAATGTACTATCATTGGTGGAGGTAAATACAAACCCCTGGCCATTACTATACTGCCAGGGGAAGAGTTCACTTTACTTACCCGGCCGCAACGCATATCCGGAGGCTTACCCAATATAAAGGCACTCAAGGGCCCCACAGTTTAATAAAAGGACAAATTGTATAAGATACATCAAGTAAAACCGTCAAGTATCAATATCAATTAACAATAATTTCAAAATGTCCAAAAGTAACATAAAAGATGCAATTGATGGGCTGAAAATGGGATGGCGTGGAATGCCACCAATGCCATTTACGTAGTGGTGGTCGAAACGACCAGCTTCTGCTGAATTGTAAAGCTATATTCACGTGATACACTTTGGAAACGTCACTGTAATTTAATTAATTTAATTTGAAACACTCTTAAGAGAGGAGAGGATAAAGACAAAGTGCAGGCAGATAATAGATGTCGTTTTGGCTAATCCCACTTGGTCTAACGTAACTAGCCATGTCCCTGAGTCCTTGACTCGTGATAAGCAAGAAATGTGAAAGCTTCTATTGGTCAAGCGACCACGATGAGCCTAGGTATTATCCGAGAGAGAGGTCTCCGACAAATGGAGTGCCAGTTGCCTTCGTGACTCCCGAGGGGGATTGGCCCATGCCATTCGTGATCGTTTGAAGAAAAAACCAGAAAACTCGAAAGCCAGCTGATCAAAGGAACAGTAATGCCTTGTAAAGCACATATCTGTCTACCAGTTTTTGAATGGTGCTGGTTAAGAGCTCGCTAAGTGAGGGAGGGGAACTCTGCAAATAATTTCGATTGCAGTTACTCATGTGACGCTTTTGAATCCACTGGTTGGTTAAAAAAGTTGAGTTTTGGGTCAACGTCCCGTTTTGGAAGCAATACGAGAGTTAGCGGAACAGCCCCTCATCATTTGAACCGCTACTAGATGACGAGGACGACGTTACGAGCTGTCAACACCACTCCAAACTTCCCTCACCACACCAAAGGGTGGACGTTTCAGGCGGATTGAATCAAAACTTGGCCCATACACGAGGGTTCTTCGGTGGAATTGGTTTCTGAACCTGGAACCCTCCAATTCGAAGTCGAAACTACCAGCTACAGTGGCATCCTGCTTGGTTAGACATGAAAAGGCATATGCAGTTACTTTTATCATTCTGACTTGCCCCCATTACGTATTATTCCATCAATGCTTTTGTAATATGCTGTGCTTGGACCAAATTGTAGAGCTTTGACTGAGTAGTAATGCGAATAGTTGACCGCTGAGTAATTCTCCGATCGAGTTTTCATGGAGCTAACCGAGTAAAGTACATGAGTAGTTGACCGCTGAGTAATTGACGAGCAGCTTGATAGAGAAGTAGTACGAGAAGCTGAATTGAAAGCAGCTTTGACCGAATAGTAATACGAATAGCTGAACAAGTGCAATTTACCGATATGGAGCTTGACCGAGTATAATACGAGGGTTGACGGCTGAGAAGTTGATCGAGTTACGCAACTGAGTACCAATACGAATATTGACTGCTGAGTAATTGATTGAGTTATGGACCTTGATGTATAGTAATAATGAGAAGTTGACTGAAAGTATGCAAACTTGGACAGAGTAGTAATACGAATAGCGTCCGTTGAGTAATTGACCGAGTTATGGAGTTTTTTGGTCAGAGTAGTAATACGAGAATAACTGAGTTATGGGAGATTTTACCGAGTAGTACAATGAATAGGTGAATTTTGAGTAATTGACTGAGTTATGGAGCTTTGCATTTCATAATTCCAGTATGGGGAAGCGTCGAACAAGCACAGTAAGCCATTGGAGTGATTCTACCTGAGTAGGCTATTCAAAATGGTCTAAATTTGTCTAAAACAGCGATTTTCAAAGATTCATAATTTGGGTGAATATGTTTAAGAGAAAAACTTTGTTAATTTAAAATTGTTTTAACGTGGCTAAATTAGATGTCAAATCTGACTAATAGACAGGGGAACTAAGATAAAATTTAGACTTTGAAATTTTTTTTCATGAAACATATATTAATAAAACAAAGCAGAATATATTTTTCTAACATCATTGGCATTTTCTACAATTAGAAGTACATTTCATTCTAAGTTCTTAGAAATTAGATTAGTGATCGTTTTGAACATACACCTGTGTAAGCTTGTTCCTTGTGTGACAGTGTGTTCGTCACATCTGAACTTGAAAACAGTTTTGGTTTATTAAAAAACATGAAGCTGCTGGCTACAAATCTGATTAACTGCAACTGTGGTACTACCAGGTTTCACGCGATATTTACAAATATTTTACTGTTTTAGTAATCCTGACAAATTATTCATGTGTTTCGCTTTTGGTCCATCAGGAAAACTGCATAATTTGCTTATAAATAGTTTCCATTAATTAATTTTTCGCACAGAGCATTCTTTATTGAGGATACTAAAACAGTAATGTTCGATTCTAAAGAGACTTTGTCTAGAATTTGCCCGACATGTGGAAAAACCGTATACAACGGTAAGTAAAACATATTGGTTATTTTTGAAATAAAAATATCTAAAATCTTATTTTGGCAGGTTTTGTAATTTAATTTAATATACCTAATTTAGCTTGTGCTTAGTAAAAAAATAATAAACGCTTATTAAAAGGTGAATTCCACTTTAGAATTTCGAGATTTCTTTGAAAATCTTATTTGTAAAATACATTTCCGCATCCACTTGGTGACCGTTTTATCTTTTAGATAATATATCCCAACCCAATTTTATGAAATTGACGATATTTTTTATATTTTTCGCAGGTATCTATTGAAAATCGGTTTCTAAATTCCAAAGATCGGTACCTTCATGTTAGTCGCATGCCGACGTAATAACCACCAAGCTATTTTTATAATATTCTATATTCCGCCCGCCAAATCGCCAGTGAACCGACAAAAGATTTTTGTATTTATCTAAAGTAAATTTCTAAACATTTTCAACTCGCCATTTCACAAATGGCATGCGGTTAATACAAAAGTCCCTAAAGTTTTTCTTGCGAACTTCATAAACCTACGTTAAAATAACAATTCCTTGTGCTGTTCAAAAATGTGATGGTCGAAATCTAGAATTTGGCACGCACTCTTAAAATGGCGCCAAGTCTCCAAAACAAGACATTGACCGCTGAATTTCATTGGCGCCAAGTCGCCAAAGCTAATGCAAGTATTACTTGCATTAAGTTTGGCACACCTTGGCGCCATTTTAAGAGTGTGAATGAACTTCTAGACTTCAACCAATGTCACCAGATGCTTTGCTGGAAACATTTCCCTTTCAATATATACAGATGATTTCCTCTTAGACTTAAGAACAGAGTACTGTCCATCATCAAGTTCGTGTCCCTTTCGCCAATATTTAAGATGGCCACCAGCTGTTAGCTTTTAAACATGTTAAATCAAATACCAAATTTGGCGAGTTACTGCTTGAAAAAAGTTTAAGTTTGGCGGCAGTACAGCGTCCTTTAGTCCAACCAGATTTTCTTGCACATTTTAAAAAAAGTGTGTGCTTAAGTGATTATATTTCTTACATTAATATAAAGTAAATAAGGTTGAAATCTATAAGTTGGTGCACACTCTTACAATGGCGCCAAGTCGCCAAAGCCAATACAGGTAATACCTGCATATAGCTTTGGCGACTTGATTTCAATGATATGCAGAGGTCAACGTTTTACTTTGGCGATTTGGCAGCGTTTTAAGAGTGTGTACCAACTTCTAGAATTCAACCGTAAATAATTCTAATGTAATTAATTGCATTGGCTTTTAATAGAAAAACTAACGCCATGCTGAATGATTTTTGATTAAAGTTAAGTTTAGGGTACGGAGCCGTTTCTCCTTGCCTTTTGCATCGCCAACTTTTTTACGCCAAGAGGAAGACGGTTTAGCGGCTGATGTCGCCTTATTTTGTTGCATGACCAACGTTCATATTAGTGTCTGGCGCGCGCATCATTAAATTGGAGTTCTGCGCTTCGAAGCTTCGTCTTGGTCAGCTATGCGCTAATTTAAATTTTATTGGACGTTTAATAGAATTTGCATAATATTTCGTTTGGAATTTAACGGTTTTAATTTTGACAGTTTACAGAATTTTTTAAAAGAATGTAGATTCCTAACATTCAATGAAGAAGCGTAGCTACTAGTTTCCGGCTTTGCTGAAAGCGAAACCGCTGATGTTTTTTTAAATTAAAAGAATTTGCCCGGAACCCACTTGCGAAGCCGCAGGCATCGCATGCCTGAATTCTCGTTTCCGGAATCTCCAAGAGAACAATAAAATATTCACTGCTCACCCAAAACAAATATCCTCACATCGCCAAACCATCTTGCCCTTAGCGACAAAAAGTTGGCGATGCAAAGCGAAGAGGAATGGTTCCGTACCCTAAACTTAACTTTTACCTGATTTATTTCTCAGCCAAAGTTGTATCATTATATTTAAACGAGTATTAGGAATTCAAGAAAGATGATGAAAATATTTGGTACTTTTCCGTTAGCCGGACGAAAGCGAAAAATCGCCAAATAATGCAGAATTCCGCTAAATTTTGGCGAAATTTGCGTCCGCCTACTTGGCTTGCAATTGGCGACATTTGCGTCCGGCGACTTGGCTCGCCTTTTGGTTCACAATTGGCGACATTTGCGCGCAGCTAACGGAAAAGTACCAAATATTTTAGTTTAAACATGTATTTTGACTGAAATTCATTTATTTAAAAAACTGTAAACTGGTTACTTTTACGTTAGCAGTAACCCAGTGGTCGCCAAACTTGAATAATGGCGCTATTCGGAAAGCGCCAACATTCATAGCTAAGAGTGGCTCATTACGGTTATCGCTAACATTTGGCTTGTTTTTGTCCGAGATCTCGCTAACGGAAAAGAAACTTTAATTGCTTAATGAGAATTTGGAAAAGCTTTGATATACGGTATCACTGGCGATAATCTTGTATTGGCGACTTTTTGTCGCCTAAATGAACATCGTATCGTTAAGTCAACAAAACAAAATATCGCCAATGGGGTCCTGTATTGAAGCTGCTGAAAGAAGTCGCCAAAACAAAATTATCGACAGTGATGTTGTATTTCAAAGGTTAAATAGGTTAATAGTTTCAAAGGTTTCAAGGTTAAATAATCAACTTTGGTACTTTTCCGTTAGCCGGGCGCAAATGTCGCCAATTGTGAACCAAACGCGAGCCAAGTCGCCAAGCGAAGCGATTTTCCGTTAGCCGGGCGCAAATGTCGCTAAACGCGAGCCAAGTCTCCAAGAGAATGGTTGTAAGAAATTTGGCGGAATTCTACATTATTTGGCGATTTTTCGCTTGCGCCCGGCTAACGGAAAAGTAGCTCAACTTTTAAAAAGATAGAAATGTATATGTTACTATTAACGTGATTAATCAGTTATTATTCATAACAACCGATTAATTGCATTAACAGTAATATATGTAAGAAAGACTGTTCAGTGTAGGTTAAATTACTGAAAAAGAATAAAAATTTATTACAAAAATATTTAATAGTTGAAGTATGCACCTAGTGATGTACACAGTCCAGTCACATTAATGTGACCACCTGTCAAAAGCCAGAATAACCACCTTTGGCAGAGCGGGTCGATGCGAGACGTGCAGGAAAAGAGTCAATTAGGTTCCTGAAGGTGTTCACTGGGATGTTGAGCCATGCCGACTCCAGTGTCGTGGCCAGCTGCGCTAGATTACGCGGTTGAGGATCCATGGCGCGAACAACCCGATCGAGATGGTCCCACAGATTCTCGATTGGGTTTAAATCCGGGGAGTTTGCTGGCCGGGGAGTACGGTAAACTCATCCTGGTGCTCTTCGAACCACGCACATACACTGCGAGCTGTATGACACCTCGCATTGTCCTGCTGGTAGATGCCATCATTCTGAGGAAAAATAATTCGCATATAGGGCGGAGGCCCATGCGCAGCAACGTTCGCTGAAACGTTGTTGAGGATACACTCTTGGTAGCCCCTTGGTTCATCTGGGCGGTCAGTTGCTCAACAGTTGCACGTCTATTCGCCCGAACGCGTCTCCGTAGCCTTCGTTCGCCTCTGTCATCTATAGCCCGTGGTGCACCACATGTGCCACGCCACTGATTTTGGATAGTGCCATATTGCCATGCACGGTATACTTTTACCACGGCGGCACGCGAACAGTTCACAAAATTAGCCGTTTCCGAAATGCTTCCACCCTTGGCCCGAAAGCCAATAATCATGCCCTTTTGGACGTCCGATAAATCGCTACGTTTCTGCATTACGCCAACGATTGAAATGCTTTCCGATGCCCTAGGACATCCTTTACATACACTCCACTGCACTGTGCTTCCACCTGCCTTCTGTGATTGGTTATTTCACGTTGACGTCGAAAGTAGGTGGTGGTCACATTAATGTGACTGGACTGTGTATTTATGATGTGAATAAATTAAAATAGAATTTGAACTGAAGCATATAGCTTCAAATACAATCCTTTTCAGTTTAAGTAAGCATCATAATCAATATGAGAAAGATAACCTCACAACACGTATGAGAACTTGGCTGTTTTAGGTGACTTCAGATTAAATTATGTGTGTTTTCAAGTGACTTCGTATTATTGAAGACTTACGAACATGGTACTGTCCCTTTGCCAAGTTCGCGACACTTTAAATAACTGTTAAGATGACCGCGTCCTTTGTCTGGGTTAGCATCCGTTATAAATTTTAATTCATGATTCGTAATCATTGAACTCCTCTATGAAACATTGGTACAGCTTTTATATACGGCATCACTGGCGATATTTCGTTATTTGGAGACTTTTCTATTGCGTAAACCATGATACGGTGCTTGGCTATGCAAAACTGTCGCCATGTCTGTTTGGCAACGCAACCGACGCCATGTTTGTTTACGCACAGAGAAAGGCTTCGAAATAACGAAGTATCTTCAGTGATGCCGTTTATAAAAGCCGTCCCAAACGCCTTTAAAACATTTCCTGTACAAAAAGAAATTTCTTGTTGTAGTGTATTCTACCAATCCTGAAAGTTACGCCCATTTGTTCCTATTCACCTCTATATCTTTTTAAAGTATGTAAGCTAGGCTACATCTTTTAGAATCTCATCTACAGCATTAGCTTGTTGCGAAATCAAAAAGACTCAAACCGGTGTTCCCAAAATTATTCTGTTCACCCTCGTGCTAAAGTTAATCTTAGCTAACCTCAGTGTATTCCTGTCCTAAAATAATAACGTATTTATCAATTCATTTCGAAAGATGTTTACTTCACAAGAGGAGGCCTTTAAATACATTAATCTCTTACGAAGTCTCTACAAAGGTTTTTTTTATTTTTACAAAGATGAAAAAAAGGTTATAAGTCAGGAGGTACGGGGGGGTTGAAAGGGGAGATTTCTTAGTTTTTCTTAAATATCTCGAAAACTATGGATCTTAGCGAAAAAAAACTTAAGTGTACCAGCGGGAATGGTCTCCCCTAAACTTTCTCGTATACTTTCTAAGTGGAGATTCGTCAAAATCTCGAGTTCGAATTTTTTTGACGATTACAATACTTTCTCTTTGTATACTTCGTATACGAGAAAGTGAAACAAACAAACAAACAAACAAACTTGAAATCAAATATCTGTTGCCACGTTTCAAAAAAATATTACTTTGAAGCAGGTGCGATAAAATAGGCAATGCAATGAATACTAAAGCGAAAATTCTGCTTTGGAATTGAATTCCCAAGAAAACAATTTATACTACCACAACCGTAACAATTGCAAAAGCGCGTAAATAAAAGATTTGCTGAAATAATGAGATCGGTTTGAATTTTATTTACAACAATAAAAAATTGTTAGAATTCATGTTTGAAAACATTATTTATTGTTGTAAATAAAATTTACAACAATAACAGATTGCTACCAGCACGCATGCGCATGAGAATCGGATTAAAAGAAATTGAATATGCAATTTGAACGTCTCTTTTTGACGGATTTGGCCCAAAATTTTATACGGACCTACATTCATGACGATAAAACTGTGTACCAAATTTTATCCATCTAGCTATTCAAGTTTTTGAGTTATAGTGTTCACATGGCCGCGGACATACAGACAGACAGACTTCCCTTTGACGGATTTTGTCCAAAATTTGATAGAAACCTACAAATTATGTTTAAAGACCACATACCAAATTTCATCCCCGTAGCTCTAATAGTTTTCGAGTTATCGTGTTCACAGACAGACAGACATAATTCCAAAATTGTGTTTTTCGGACTCAGGGAGGTCTAAAACGTGGAGATTCGTCAAAATCTCGAGTTAAAATTTTTTGACGATTACAATACTTTGTCTTTGTATACTTCGTATACGAGAAAGTAAAAATTAAACTAAATTCAATTTCCTATAAAAATAGTCCTACACATTGTTCTTAGGATGAATAGTTTATAATATATAGCAGTTTGAAAAAGTACATAATTACAATAAGTGGTTGAAAATGTTAGTTTTATTTTTTGAAAGAAAGTTTATATTTCAAAATAGCGGCTATCTATTACAATATATCTATAACATATTATATCTTTCTAAAACATAATATTATATATATACATACATACATAAAAATATACATAACCCATTTTTGCACTTGCTCGTAATTAAATTTCACCATGTTTTTCTAGTATATGGTCAAGTTCGAGTGCATCCTCTTCTTCTAGAGGTGCACCTTTGGTACAGGTACCATTAAAGGTGCTAAAACAGAAACACATTACTAAACGTGTGTTGCTCCGCCGCTCCTTTGGTTGGAGGAATTGAGGAAAGATCAGCTCTGATCTTGGTTGATGATTTGAGAAATGCTGCATATCTACGGTTATTCAAATTATGTTCATCAGCAACGGCTTTGTACTAGGAACATCTTCTCACCGGCTTGTGAGATATCATCTGGTGTTAATGAGGGGTTATAAAAGATGTCAGCAATGTTTTTATCTGGTTTAGTTGATTTTTGAACAATGTAACTATAGTGCTTTGCTTTTTCTATAAATATCTGGTGTAATGTCGCAACCACGGAATGCATGGAAAAGGAGGATGGTTTGGGCAAAAAAAAGTTCTTTCTGCAGCTTTATTGTAAAAAATAATGCAGCTTCTACTTTTAACAAACCAGGCTTCATAAAATAAATGTAACTTTCTGGTGGTGACAAAGCAATCAGTAACACGACTAGGTCTACGTCTTTCCCTTGGGATGAGAAGTTGCTTTCTCTAACCCAGATCTCACAATAAAAGTATCAGCAGCCCCTGTAGCGACTCTCGTTTCAGTTCTTTTAGCAGCCATTTTCTGTATTAGTAATTGAACATGCCTGGTCTTATTTCTTCAATGGGAAGAAAATGTTTCTGTCGAACTGTGACAGACTGGTTGCGAGCTTTTAAGTTAAACTCCACATAGATATGTAGATTTAGATTATACTGTCTAAATGCTCTCGTTTGGGGTGTTAACAGATCCAAAAGACTGAGTAAAGGCATCTAGTGTAGGGGAACGGACGTGAGGGGAGGAAGGGAACACGACTGTTCATCAAAGAGGTTTGTCGCCCCCCTTCCAGATACCGCCACTACTCTCTACACATACAATATTACCCTCGTGTAATTATTGTGTAGGCATGAGGTCTTTCTGAGGGTTGTTGCTTCAGCACTTTTAATTGATTTTACCATTACAATAAGGAATTTTTGAAATATTCACATTTAAACCTCCCTGTATCTTTTAAAATTTCATTCTACAAAACATTTAGGACCAGTTTTGTAGGAAATTTAATGTTGTTTAACTTTATAATTAATTGTTTTTAACTAGGATCCCTAATTTTCTAGATATTTAAGAAAAACTTAGAAATACCCTATTTCAACCCCCTGAGCACCCTCCACCAGCGGAGATTTTTAGTATGTCGTTTAGGGCACTCTCCCCAACAACTGTGCCGAATTCCGAATTTCAAAATTACAATTTTTTTTTTAAATTTGTAATTTATTGACTTTACTACGAAAAGGAAACTTGTGAAGGGGAACGAATGTGAGGGGAGGAAGGGAGTTTAATTTTTTATCAAACGGATTTGTTACCCCCTCTCCGACACATGAAATACTACCCTTGTATAATTACTATATAGGCATGAGGTTATTATGAGGGTTGTTGATTCAGCACTTTTAATCGATTTTACCATTACAATAAAGAATTTTAGAAATATTAATTTTTAAATCCCCTATATCTTCTAAACTATTGATGATACAAAAACAAAGTAGGACTTTTTTGTAGGAAATTTCATGTAGTTTAATTTTGTAATTGAGTGTTTTGTGATAGAACCCATAGGTTTTCGAGATATTTAAGAAAAACTGAAAACATCCCTTTAAACCCCCTGTACCCCCGCGTACCCCCCACTGGCGGGGACTTTTAGTATGTCGTTTAGGACACTACCCCCAACAACTGTGCCAAATTTCAAAACTACACCATTATCTTTTTCTATTTTTTCTTCGTCTAGTATGGGTTTTCTTGGACTAGTATGGCATTTGTCCCACACGTTCTGTGGGCAGTGGAAAAAATAATGCGTGTCGGCAAACTGGAAGGCGAAGTGTAGTTATAAAGGACCTCCACTATTTCCTCTTTTAATTTCATTAAAAACTACGAGGATCAATGTGCGAGGAAGAGAATGCAACTCATGAAAGCTTTCAATAAAGATGCCACAAGTTTAGGTTATAAAACTGTGGAAGTTAAGAATTGAAAATTAATTCTGAGCTATTGCAGCTATCAAATACTTTCAGTACAAAATGTGTCCATATGGTGAGACGACAAGTCATCTAATTATTATCTTTCTATCTTCAATCGTAAGGGAAATATATGGAAATTAAAATCTCAACCCTTCCCCCCATTTCCAACCTTTTTTATCTGGATGGCCAGTCTGCAAACTTGCCACGATTTTCTTCCTGACCCTAGAAAATATGCAGACATTTTTCCCAAGTCGTGTCAAGAGAACCATAACAATAGATAGTAATCTCCTGCCTATTGCAATTCTTCTAGTTCCGTATCTCTACTATGAGATGGATTGCACAATGATGGATTGATCTGGTTTCTTCCTCATGGTTCTATACTATGAGTTAAGAAAGGATTGCGAAACGTAGATGATGTGGTGTAGTTTGTAAAAATGAACCATCTTGACTATATTTGCAAAATTCTTTCAAACTGGACAACTTAAAACTCCTTATATGGAGATTAAATTAAAATCAGTACAAAAATACCTTGTGTTGGAAGCCGGGGAGGAGAAGAGGAGGGAGGCCGAGCCTCGTTATTGCTTAAACACCCCTTGAGGACTTAATGCAGCCCTGTTTGCGAACCTTCACGGTCACAGTCAAAGCGCGTTTAATATTGAGTTCGATTGTGGTCCCTCGAGTGATAATAACATTCGTAGAATAGTATCACCAGTTTGAAAGCAATGCATGCCCTTGTAATGGGAAGAGTAGGGACGATCAAGTTTCTCTTAATATAATGCTGGAAAATCTATCAAACGAAATTTAGGGTATTTTTTTAGAAGTTTACGAAGAATTGCGTGTATGCATACTACTACCAGCTAACTTACCCGATTTATAAACCAGGGTTGATAAAGCTGTTGCATCAATTACTCCAAGCACACTGATTTACAGTTGAGATTAGGATAGGTTATATTAACGTCTCGTTTCTGAAGCAACACGAGGGCTATTTAGGGACGGATCTCGTAATTTTGAACCGCGGTCGGATGACGAGGACGACACCTGAGCTGGTACCCCCTCTCCAAGCTTCCGCGCCACACCAACGGGAGGACGTTCGGCCACTATGTATGATTTACGGGTCTATCCTGGTACCCCCGGTTGGGGTGGGGGACGCCACTTTTTCCGCACTAAAAAACCCAAAAAAGGAAGGCCCCCCACCCAACCGGGGGTACCAGAATAGACCCCTTAGCGTGCAACAGGCCCCATACACGTCAGATCTTCAGTGGAATCGGTTTTCGAACCTCCGACCCTCCGGTCGCGAGGTCGAGACTTCACCACTAGGGCCTGATTTACGGTTGAAAAGAACTCGCCTTGATTTGCGCCGTGTGACAAATGGTATTCGCATTGAACACTTGTGGGAAAAGCTGTTTAACCCTCCGACTGTGTAATTTTTTAAACCACTATTTAGATGCACCATTTGCAAACGTGTTCAAATACCGTTGAGTCAAGCGAGTTGTTATTTATATGCAAAGCTTTATTAGTATAATATGATCCAACGCTATAAAAGAACCAAGTAAACGCTTTATCCTGTGAAAATCGCAGGATGTAGCAGAAAATGGACTTGCTTCCAACCCACGGAGATCGCGGGATACGCAGCCAGCGGGTTATACTGCTCTTCCATTTCAAGTATCATTTATTACGTTAGTCAAAATTTTAAAAAATGTTAAATAGCTTTATAACCCGGATATTCCTTTTGAAAAAAAAACCTGTTTTGCGATGAATTTTTGTTACGAAGCAAAGCACTCAGATTTTTTATATGTTCTCTAATAAATTGCTAATAATTTCTTGCATCCCATTCCAGCCGAGAAAGTGATGTTCATGAAGCGGCTGTGGCACCGGAGCTGCCTGCGCTGTGCGAAGTGCAACAGAGTCCTCGAAGCAGTCAAAGCATACGTGGTAAGTTCCATTATTCTTCACAGTATTCTTGCCTTTAACCCGTTAACGCCTAGCCTCCCAGTTATAGCCAATTACCCTCCACTTCCATGAATAATCCGAACGCATCCAATTGCTCCTTTGTCTAACAAGTCAATACGCACATTGTTACAAAATCGTTCGGTGAAAGCAGTGCACAAGCTGGATGATTAAAAAGTGACGCTTTATTTAACGAATATTCCAGAAACTCAAAGTACAGGTATCACGAGTTTAGTTTAACTTACTTAAAATTAACGTCCCGCTTTGAAGCAGCAAAAAGAATATTTTGGGACGGACCTCGTAATCTTGAACTACGATCAGATAACGAGGACGACACCTAATCTGGCACCCCCACTCCAAACTTCCGCACCACACCAATGGAAGGACGTTTGGCCCCTTACGTATGATTTAACGTGCAACAGGCCCACAAAGACGGCGGATCTTCAGTGGAATCGGGTTTCGAACATAGAGCCAGCCCTTCAGCCTCGAAGCCGAAGTCTTACCACAAGCCACCTCGGCCCTCCACAAGTATCACGAAAAGAACAGCACTTGCACAAATTAGTAGCACAAGCAGACAACAAATCACTTAAAATAACAGTAATAGCACGAACAATAGCGCTCAGCGTCAAACAGCTGACCAACTCTCAGCGGGAACAAGACTCCAACAAGATTATTATTGACTCCTCGTTCGTTCGGTATTTAAACCTTTTCTGATAGGATGTGACGTCACATAGAAATCTCTCGTGATACTCCATAATTCCGTTCCTAGTAGAGATAGAGCGACAATTCTGGTATTTTTGAGAACTTTCATTTTGTCGCCAGAGTCTCCATAACGGTCGCCAAGGTCGGGGGTCATTGACTTGACCTTCCCCGATAGCTAGTAAGAACCTCTGTAAGTCTCTCTCTTTACAACCATGAGACTAATATGGCAGGAAAGCGACATTACAGTTTTGTAACAACCGGTCTCTACCACTAATTAGCCAGATTTTAAAGTCAAAGTGTCGACATATTATTATTTTTTCTTTTGGGTTATATTCGAGGCAATGGAAGGAACTCGAAATTAATTTTTATTTTTTGAAATTTTTACTATATTTTAAAAAACATATAATACATAAATCCATAAAAAATGTCTTTTTTTAAATAATTTTTCTTCCGATTTTTTTTTTTTTTTACAATTTTTCTAAAGCAATCATTTTGGAATTTAATTCTACTTCATAGTTTTCTTAATCCTTCTGTTTTCAACATAATTTAAAGAAATGTAAAATTTTTATGACCTCAGCCCCCCCCCCCCCAATTTAGTCGCCAGTTCGCCACTGGATTGGACACCTGTCATTACGGACAGATGACCACTAGCAGTTTCCGAAGAAGAGACACCGCAGTCCGATCAGGAATAAAATAATTTATGGCAAAAGTACATGACGGTTGAGCAGGCGGCCGAGAAAGGCGGAATGCCACAATGAGGGGTCTGTTCGTGCCACGGTTGGTTTTGGGTTCCGCACGTTGCTGTAGAACCCAGCCCAACTAGAAATCAAACCATCCATCTCCCCTCGGCACGACATACGCATATTTAATGGTCACGTAGTAGTGAATGAGATCGCTTCCTATTTAACAGTGTATCATGATTTGACTTGCTTCCGTGTCACAGCACCGCGGCAGGATTTTAATTATTATTCTGTACTACTGCTGTCGCATTACAGAGAAATCAAAAGCTTCTTTCAATTGATTGGATGTTCTCAAGAAATGAATATTTTAAGATAAAACCGAAAGGATGAACCTTCAGCATAGGTGGGTTTAGGCTTGGGTTTAAGTAAGAAAGGTATGTTTGAGACATTATGCTTCTAAAGCCGCTTTGTCTCAAGATTGGAAAGAAAAATTTCAGAAATAAGTCAGGTGGGGATTACTGATCCGATCTGCTCCCACTCCCAACGTATTTCAGCATGGGTAAAGTACTGTTGGTTTTCAGACGTCATAGAAACAAGCAGATCACGTGACGCTGAGTCATTAGAAAGTGAATCATTACATACTAAAACTGGATCCTTAAATCATAGACAGCACAGCCATTATCAGGTCTATTTAATCACCTGGCCGCCTTGGGCATTATTTATTTGCAAAATTTCAAATGGTCTGCTTGTAATTTTATATTCCATGGTTCTACATAACTCGAAGTAATTTTAACTTCAAATTTGGAAATAGACATTTGCTTGTCCAAGTAACACCATTATCCGACTTTACTTTCTTATTTCATATAAACAGAGCAACTCTCTGTCGTATTACAAACCCATTACTAATGACCTGCCAAAAAGTATGGATAAAACACCCAGCAGCATCTTGAATCAGTCGTTTTGTACAATATATTTAAATATTATATTTTGAATATCATTTTTTCTGAATTAAGCAGAAGTGTACAACTTGGTTGGAAATTAAATCAATTGTAATGAATTTAAAGCTATCCTTTATATCATTAAAGGTTTGTAAATCGAAAACACATTCCTATAAGCTTAAACGCTTCTTTCTACGATTGTGGTTAAGATTTTTTAAATCATTTCCTTCAACCGAAATGACTAGCAGTGGCTTCCATGCTCCTCGTCCCACCTCACCTTTGGTGGAAAGAGAACGGTCTCCTTGACTTGACCTTGACCCACAGTTAATGACAATTTAAAACCTTGCTTAAAATTAAAGTAATTATCCTTTTTATCATTGGAAGATAATTGTTTTGCACTTTAAAGTGCTATAAAAATCGTTTCATGCAATAGTTCTTTTAGACTTTATTAAGAAAATATATTGAAGTATTCAATTTGCTTAATTTTTAAATAATTAAAAATTTGAATAAAAAGTGAAAAAAAGAATAAGGCTCGAGGTGCATTCCACCCTCAAAAGTATATCACCTAGGTAGCTCTAGTTCAACGGTCTGTTCTGAATATAGACAGACTCACCAGACTTCCTCTTTGTGCTTCAGAGATAAAACGTTTTTTAACTCAGACCGTTGGATACGCAAATACATACTAAATTAACGAAATCACCGTTACGCAAGAACCAAAGTTTACGATTAATATTCCTTTTCATGCAGAGATACTTGAATGATTGCACGATAACATCAAAGAAAGTATTGTAGTAATAATGAAAGAAGAAATAGAAGATAGAAAATTGCAAGTTTTGAGTAAGGTCTCTGCCGTTTGGTGCGTTTTCGGTATAATTGCATTGAAAGATCCACTTTGGTGTATGGGACCTGTTTGCTCAATCGTGGAGGCCAAACATCTCCCGCTAGTTGTGGTGCAGGATTTGGAGAGAATTCAAGCTCAAGATGCGTCCTCATCTGTCTGACCACGGTTCAAAATTATGGAATCACTGATCCCCGACCAACTGATATTTTAGCATAAAGGGGCATTAATAACTATTCAGATATAACAACATGGGGACACGGCAATCTATGATATGTAAGAAATCATCCTGTATCTGCTGAAGTAAACTGATTAACCGTCATATTCCCAGTTGGGCTGGTAAAGATAACCGAATAATGGATAGCAGAAATCTCTCAGTACATTATTCTTTTCTGCCGTGAATTCACTGCTGGGTCGAAAATGACAAATCCTTTAAAAGTGAATAATAACCATGACATGTTAAATTTTTAAAAGAGCAATAATGAGCTTCAACCAGAAGAATAGTAATCACAGATATTGTAATACAATAAATCACCGTTTTCCAGATGACGGATAAACAAAACTTGACGTTAATCAAGGTTCCTTGCGGATTCTATTCTATTTCTTCCAAACAAATGTTTTCCTAGATATTTTCTCTAATTTAAATTTGCATATCAATTTAGAAAAATCTTCGTTTTTCAGCTGTGGATTATGAAACTAACAGTTAATCAAAGTTCTTACTTTTCTTAAACAACTTCTTTTCTGATCTTTTCTCTAATTTTAGGTTTGCATAATGGTGAAATCTTCGTTTTCGACAGTATTGGATAACAGAAACTAACAGTTAATCAAAATTCATGCACTTTTCTTTAAAATAATGAATATTTGTCTCTAATTTAAATTTGCATATCAATTGGCATCCTTGATTTCAGACGACGGACAACAGAAACTTGACGATTAATCGAAGATCTATTTTCTTCCCCAAACAACTGTTTCCCTAGATATTGTTATAAATTTAAATTTGCATATTAATTGCCAAAATCTTGTTTTTAGACGATGACGGATAACAGAGGCAATTAATCAAAGTTCTTACACTTTTCTTCAAACAATGTTTTCCTTGTTTATAATTTTATTTACACTTATCAATTGTAAAATCTTCGTTTTTTTTCGATGACGGATAAGAGAGTGACTGATTAATGCAGGTCTATTGCTATTTTCTTTAAACTGTTTTCTAGATAATGCCTCTAATTTGGTACATAACTCAGTAGAGAAAAATCTTCGTTTCAGGCGATGACGGACCGCAAAACTGACGTTAATGAAGATCCTTACGTCTTCTTTCTCCCAAAACAATATTTTCCTAGATGGCATTATATAATTTAATTTGCATATTAATTGTAAAATCTTCGTTTTCGAACGTGACGGATAGCGAAGGCGATTAATCAAAGTTCTATTACACTTTTCTTCCAAGCAACTGTTTTCCTAGATATGTTTTATAATTTAAATTTGCATATTAATTTGAAATCTTTCGTTTCAGACGATGACGGATAACGAAGGCGGCAGAGATTAATCAAAGTCTATTGCACTTTTCTTCATGTTTTTCGATGTTGTCTCATTTAAATTTTATCCATTGAAAAATCTTCGTTTCAGACGATGACGGATAACCAAGAAATAGCAGTTAATCAGAAGTTCTTGCACTGCTTCAAAGCTATTATCTAGAATATTATCTGGGCAAATTTACTATCAAAAGATTTAGAAAAATCTTGGTTCGTTTTCAGACGATGACGGATAACAGAAACTGACGGTCGAATCTGTACTTTCTCCCAATTATTTCCTAGATATTGTTGTTTAATTTGCATATTAATTGTAAAATCTTCACATTAGACATTGACGGATAACAGAAGGCGATTCATCAAGTTCTGTACTTTTCTTGAAACAACTGTTTTCCCTAGATATTGTTTTATAATTTAAAATTTGCACCAATTAGTATGAAATGTACGTTTCAGGCCGATGACGGATAACCAGTGACGATTAAATCAAAGGGAGTCCTATTGCACTTTTCTTCTAAACTGTTTTTTCTAGATATTGTCTCTAATTTAAGGCCCTCAAGTTGAAAAATCTTCGTTTTCGAACTGATAGCGGACAGAAACTAACAGTTAATCGAGTTCTGTTACTTTTCTTCCCAATATTTGTTTTCCTAGATATTGTCCTGAACTGGGGTGCATATCAATTTGAAATCTTTGTTTCAGTGATGACGGATAGCAGAGACTGACGATTAATCGAAGTTCTGTTGCACTTTCTTCAAACATCTGTTTTTCTTCATCTTGCTCTGATTTAAGTTTGTATATTATTGAGTTGTATGCGGAATTTTGCCTTGACTTAAAAGCTTATCGTCCCCTCCTTACCGAACAACTGGCGTATTGCTGTATAATTCTCAAGAAAGCGACCACGTAGTGATTCACGAATTCAGAAACTACAAAAACCTGTAACACAAGAAATAATAAAATGTTTCAGTATTAAAATATTTATCCTGTTAGACAACGTTTTTTCTCTTGTAATCGAAAAAGAGTTCCTTGACTGTTAATCATTTTCTTTATATTATTTCTCTTAAAATAACTCTCATCACCTTCAACAAAATTATCTTAGTTTCACCTTTTCATACTTTGGCCAGGAGTTGCGGGTGGAGTTTCTTTATGTTGTGGAACCGGAATTTATTATTTTTTCGGAAGATAGGTTAAGAAAAAATACGAAAAGGACAGCCAGAATTCGTTGAGTTTAAAGCTTATTTCACAGGGCTTTGTTTTCCTTTATGAAGCTAGAGTGCTGGAGTCATTTCATTGTGGTCTGATTAATTCTTAGTAAAGGCAATAAGTCTGTCGAATACTGATAAATTACTTTTCTTTCTCACATTTTCTATAGAGTATTTGAACAAAATTCTAACCGTGTACCGTCAATTACGGATGAAAATGCTTTCATGTCAATTTAGCTTAGCAATACGCCTTCGCATTAACCCATGACAATGTAATTTTTTTAAAATCATTATTATTTAGAGTAACGTTTGCAAACGTGTTCAAATACTATTCAGGTAAACTGAGTTATTCTATATACAAAAGCTGTATTAAGTATAATATGACTAATAAAAGTATAAGTAAGCATTTATCCTGTGAAAATCGCAAGACACAGTATTAGAAAATAGACTCTGTTCCAAACTGCAGGAAATGGCGGAAAAACAGTCAGAGGGTTAAAACTCGTAGTTTGTTCTATTAATGTCATTCACAAACAGCACGAGGACTATTTGGGACCGAACGCATAGTAATTGGCCAGACCGTGAATCAAAATGACGAGGCGACACCTGGCTGCCACCTCCCTCTCAACTTCCCCACCACACCAGCTTTGGGAGGCCAACAGCCACTACATTATGATTTAACGTGCAACAGGCCCCAGCCAGTCTTCAAGTAGATGTGGGTTTTGAACCTAGAACCCTCCAGCCCCCAGCTGAAGTACTTACACAAGGCCACCACTTGGCTATGCTAGCTCGACAGGTAAAATAAAATGAATTAAAATAAATAATAAATAAAATCTCGGTAAATTTAATCTATTGCAAAGTTATTGAGTGAATTCTAAGAAAGATGAAATCTGATTAAGCATTGCAATAGTTAATATATATCTCTCATTCGATAGGATTGGAACACTCACAGAATAAATAATTTAGACATATGGAAAATATTTTTTAATTATAAATAACTAATTATTATCAAAATTTTAAGATGAATTATAATTTCTGGCAATGAATTTGAATTAATCCGCTTTAAAACTTACGAACTTTCATGTCATTTTACTGTTTGCGAGTAAAATTTGAACAAGTAATGTGTTCAGTAGTTTGATTTCTTATGGACAGATTTATTGTTTTTTATTCTGTTGTGGAAATGTAGAACTTCGTAAACCAACTGATTTCCGTTTAATCAGCTTCTGGTTCACATGAAATCTTTAAATTTCCATTATTTGAAACTAGAAAATCACACGTCATGTGTGATGAAGGTGAAATGCTAAAATCTTCTCGAGAGATTTCCTGTCAAATTTGTGTTTAAATAGATATATATGCAGAAAGATTTTAGCATGATTGATAACAATAAAATAAAACTATATGTTATATAGATATATTTTTTTTATTTCACATATTTCTTACTTCATAAAAATGGTAGCAGTTCCAGTGTGAAGTATTTTACGTGTTTTAATTATTTTACTTGCATTCTTTAAGATGTCTTTGTGTAAATTTTAACGTGATTGGGAATTAGACGCGAGTGCAACATAGGCCTGTCATGATGAAATAGAGACAAGTCTCATCAGATAATTCCAAATAGGATCGAAAGTTCCTACCTGATTGATTATAGTCATCTGTCAATCTGAATTAACAGGAACATGGCAGTTGAAGAAGATGGGAGATTCTGACTCACTTGGTGACAATTTAATTTTGCAAGAAAAGCAACATCGCCACGGATTGGTTTTCAGATACAATTTGGCTCAAACTACTCATTATCGCCTAAGATATACCACCTGACGTAATTTAATACTTACAAAAGAAATTAAATTTGGAAATATATATTAATATAATTTAAATTTCTCGGGTAACCATTATGCTAGTGAGATAAATTTTATATCAATCGATAGTAAATTTATTTCACACTATTTTGTAGGTATTGAATTTGAAATTAAAACGATACATTCTTTATAGATTAAAATGACTGAAGATTGTGTATCTAACAATAAAATATCGCTGTTTAATAAAATAACAGAAATGATTATTGATATGACAGAGTGCAGGTGTTACTGGAGGATTGCATATTATAAGTAATATTAAGTAATGTTTAAAGTTGAGTTTCTTTTGGTGCTTAAGGATGCTTTAAAATATTAAATTTGGTTTCCTTTCGCAATGCAATGCTTTACTTAAAATAAGAGCCTGAATTTCATGATTCTGCTATAATTGTTCTTTATCTCGTTTTGAAGCGACTTCAAAAAGAGGCTATTTGTTAGGGACAAAAACGATTTAGATATTTCAGTGATGGTTAAGTTTTAACACAGCAATCCAAATGTTTGACGATTGCTTTAAATCCAGTGTTTCTGAAAACGGAAGTTTCTTAATGGAAATTCCTGAGCCTACATAAGACAATAAACAAATCTAGAAAACTAGACATAGCGCAAAACGCTATTTCTGAATTCCACTTTGATTTGAATCATAAAGGCAACTATTATGCAATTTCTTTTTACTCAAAATACTCGTGATGAAGTAAACCGACCAGGTTTACCAGAATAATTATAATTTGTCACTGACTATAATGCTCTAGTTATTCTTTCCCAAAGGAAGGTCTGTTCACAGGCTGGTTGGGGTGCAGGAGACGTCACTTTTTGCACGTTAACAGCTTGGGAAGAAGAGTCTCTAACAACCGGGATTTGCAAATAGACCCCTTGGTTCAACTATAATGCTCTAGTTATTCTTTTCTAAAGGGTCTGTTCTGGTACCCCGGTTGGGTTGGGGCAATCACTTTTCCGCACATTAACAGCAGGAAAAGTGTCTCTAACAACAGTTTATGAATAGACCCCTTAATTTAATCTTGACTATAATGCTCTAATTGTGTTAACTTTCACAAGAAGTCTATTCTGGTACTGATTTGGGTAAGGAGACGTCACTTTTTTCCGCGTAACAAGCAGGAAAGAACGGCGTCTCCCAACAACCAGGTTTACCAAGCCCCTTAGTTTGTCTGACTATAATGCTCTAGTTATTCTTTTCCCAAGGGGTCTATTCTGGTACTTTGTGATTTGAGCTGGAGACTACTTTTTCCGTTGTTAACGTGCGGAAAAGTATCTAACCACTGAGCTTACCAAAATAGACCCGTAAAAGTGAATCAGTCAAATGAATGATATACTCATTTTTAACAGGAATTTACTGCCTCCCATGCTACGAGACCTCAACAACAAATTACGCTTTGTTTGAAACCAGTTGAATATAAGAATCCTCTGATGTCAGCGAAGAAAAAGTATGCAACTAAATATGATCTTTATTTTCCAAGGTTCTTGTGAGGGAGATGTTCAAAATGACAGGGATGGCGGTTATTGCAAAAATAACCGGTTTTCGGATATTTAGGTTTTCCTCAGTTTAACTGGCGGTTATGACCGCTCAAAATAACCGGTTATCGGTTTCTTTTTTATAAAAAACAAACGCCGTTTGTATGGTAAAATTTTTATTAATACTGTTTTTACAGAAAAAGTAATCCACATTGGCCTATATTTATCTGTTCCTGTAAGACTCTTTCAGAAATCCGCCAACAAACAGACGCCTCGAGCTGGCAGTTTGTTGGTGATTGATCTAAGGTGATGAAATTCAAAGCTTCTTAACTTGTTAAATTTTAGTCTAATCGAACTTAAAATCGTCTATTTTTCCGGTCGTTTTCTGCCCGGTTATTTTTAAAATAGCCGGTTATAACCAGAACAAAAATAACAAGAAAACCAGTTAACCGAAAAAAACCGGTTTTTCGAGTTGCAAAACCAGTAAATTTTTCCAATCCTTAACAAAATGCCCATTCACTCAGGGCACTTATTTCAGTATATTCAGTATCTTTTCTTGTGACGCAGTATCTGAATAACGAGGTGGATGAATAGATGACTTTTTTGTAAATTATAACAGACAATTTCGATTTTAATAATTCAGCAGTTATCGATTCTTAAATTAAAAAAATGAACACTGACTGATTTGTGGAAAAAAGAACCGAACAAAAGACCATTACATGGAAAATTTAACTCTCGATATTATGCAAATAACAAGAGATTGTCGCGTTTTGGTATAACGTTGAAAAATCCAAAGGTGTACCATAATACTTTATAAAGAAATAAGCTAATACTTGTATTGATAAAATACCACACTATTTGGTAAAATAATGAATTTAAATACGGCAGAAATTTAAAATTCATATGATTCAAGAAAACCGCCGAAGCAATGCCATTTTTCTTTTCTTTGTATTTCTAAAGCCCAAGCATCGAACGGCTGGTAGCGCCATAAAGGATAATAATCCAGTTCTCACCCTGGCTAGCTTACTTAAGTCGCTAAATCCCTTAAAAAAAGTTCCTTATATACGGAATATTCGTTAAATAAATTTTACCTTTAAAATACTTTAGACTACAAACAGATTTTAAATTCCTTAAACATAAATATTATTAAAAAGTAATTAATCACACACCTTATTTTTTTGTAGATGATATCTATTGGTTTATATATTTTATCATCAAAAGAAATCTGCAGGAAAACAAGAAAAACAAAAAGCAATTGTCAGAATACACTGTATTTTCAAAAATAATTTTATTATAAGTGTAATGAATTTTAGCATTTCGCTCATGCAGAAGGTTTGTGACATTTCTGCATAATGATCATTTCCATCTTCATCAACTTCGTCTTCATCACTAATTTGCTGTATTCTTTTTATTTTCACTTTGTCCCCTTCAAAACTGCCTCATCCATCTTCCATAGGCCCTTTTAAGCTTTTTTGAACAAAGATTCGATGAATCATAATTTTGTATCTTATCACGATTTTTTTTTATTATGGTTGATAAAGCTGTTTGGAGAAAACCAAATTTCAACAATATCCTTTTTTTTCCACGCCTTTATCCACCTCATGAAGAATTAAATTTTTTTCTTTGATGCTCAAACGCTTTCTTCGACATTTACCATCTTCAAGGTCGTGATCACCAAAATGTGTTAAAAGAATAAGTTTGAAATGTTTAGAAATATTTTGAGAAATATAAGGAAAATATATTGGACCACAAGAAAAAGTTCGTTAAATAGAGGAAATGCACATCATATTTGGAATTTATTTACAAAAGAGGAAATATAAAATATTCTTACCGGACATAGGAAATAGAGGTTCGTTAAATAGAGGGATCCGACTGTAATTTTTATTGAAGGAGCACCTTTTGCTAAATTACCTGATGGATGACCATCATTTGTACAGAAGTGCATATTTGAAAATTTATTCTCAAGCTTTTAGATTATGCCAAAAAATTTCAAAACCTGCTAGCAGAAATAGGGAAACCAGACACAGAGAGCAATCAAACACTTCTCTTATTTTAAGATCAATGAACAACTACCTTCTCTTTAGACCTACATAATCTATTCCCTCATTAGTAAAAGGTACGCAAATTTATTCTCATCTTTTAGATTACGCCAAAAAATTTCAAAATATCTTCTTAAAATGTAGGAAACCAGACACAGAGAGAGCAATCTAACACTTCATTTTAAAGTCAATGGAAGACAACGTCTACCTTCTCTTTAGACCTACATAATCTATTCCCTCATTAGTACAAAAGGTACTTTAATTTATTCT
>BGPR01005389.1:0-67412 GCA_013235015.1 Araneus ventricosus | reverse complement strand
TTTGCATCGTCGTGACGAATGTCAAACCTCAAGGCTAAAGTAAACCACAACTCTTTAACTTTACAGACTTTACTCACCTGACAATAAGAATCATAAAGAACAATACAATACTTTATATAATTTAATAAAAATTACAATGAAATAACTAGCCAAAAAATGTCTTCGACAGCGTCAAAGATACAAATACAAGTGGAATGACTACAAAAATAGGAAAATTTTCGAGCCTGTCCAAGCCAGAAAGCAATGTTGAAACGTTTTTATTATTTTTTTTAAAGAGGGAAATTAAGAAAAGACAGTTTTAATGATTTTAAATGATATCAAGAATTCTGGCTTGGCTCTGGGGGGGCTGTAGCCCGATAGCCCCCTCTCTGTATTCGTCACTGGGTCCAATTACAAGCATCCCAGTCGGCAAGCCGGAAGGCAAAGGTAGATTCCTTTAGTCCCGAGATATAAGGAAAAGAACATTTCACCCTCTATTTTCATAAGGATTAGAGCTGCAAGAATGAAAGAGGGTGGAATTGACTGTAAATGACGAGAGCTTCCAACAAGGGGTAACATGCAGAGGTTAAAAGTTGGAGGGAGAATCACTTTTCAGCTCATAACTTCTAAGCAATTGCAGCTATCGAAAAAGTTCAAATGCAAAAATTGTTAGTTATGATAAAGCGATAATTCGCTTAATTTGAACTTTCTTTCTATTTTCAATTGTAAAGGAATTATGGGGGTATGAATATTTCAATCCACCATTTCCAGCCCCTTTGAGATGGATAGTCCTATCTACGAACTCTACAAAGATTTTGCCTATCCTTAATACATGTCCTACGCTGGTTAAAATCAAATCAAAATTACTCCAGTTATTGTGTTCACTTAAACTCGTAGAAACTTTTGAATGAAGGGTGGTTTTGGGTTCTAAGGGTCATGATCGGTGAAGATCTACAGAAATTTTCTGGAGTTCGTGTCATGCGAACCATTGCAATAGGTAGACTCCCTATAAGGAATCTACCTAACATTGTACTAGGGCTGTTCTTTAAGTAAGGTCCGTTTTGAAATAAAAACGAAGCAGTTAAAAAAAATTCAAAAAGCATTTGTTTCTGGTGTTAAATACAATTCTCTATATTTCAACATAATTTCTTTGTCGTTTTGGACGTTTACAGTAAAGAACAGAGAGTTTTTTTGAATCTCCCTCATAGAATTCTGTCGCCTTTGATGGTTGCCAATTATTCACAGTCGTTTTGTTCCTTTATTAATGTCTCAATGCCTGCCACTTAGGAAGGTCTTCAGATGGCGGAAAAGGTGACCCTTGCGCAAAAAGTTCAATAGCAAAACGCCCTGCCTGTCCCAAAACAGTTGCCAGGGTTTGATCGATTGCAAATGAACAATCAGAATTCGATGTCGACGCTCTCCTGACCATCTTGAACAATCTCACCTACTTTTTCACCGTAAACTTCGCATGTTGTGTGATTCATATCGGCAGCTTTAATGTTTCCTGCTGTTAAAAAACAGATAACTGACAGTATTTCTCAGTCGGCAGAGCATATTTACGGATCCTACATGGTAGGGAATAAGGTCGCTTCTTATTGGCTGTCAGCGTCACGTGACTTGGATTGCTTTCAAATGACGTCGTGAAACTAAACATTGCTTACCAATGCTAAAAGTTCATCCTTTATTTGTTTTATTCTCAAAATGTATTCCTCATTTTCTTGAGAAGCATCCAAATAATTATAATTAAAAGTAGTTTTGATTTCTCCATGATGCGATTGCGGAAGACAAATGATGCGAAAGCCGAGTCACGTGACGCTGACAGCCAATGAGAAGCAACCTCATTATGTAGGATCAGTAATTATGCATTGGGAGAACGTTAGATTTTCTTAACCCTTTGCGGGCAAGTGCTGCTCACAGAGAAAAAGAATCAGAGGTCTCACTCCCATAGACCTCAATGGCAACTTTTTTAACATTACACCTCACATAGACAGTACGCCATCTGTGGCAGACTAGGGAACTAACAAGAATACGTCAGCGTGACGTCACTGCGACGCGACTGTAAACAAAACCAATCCCTTTCGTCATGACAACGATGTAAACAATAAATAGGCATTTATTCGATATTTAACTCGTTTTTCAACGATAAATAAATTTAAGAATAGCTTATTTTATATATATATATATTGTTAATTTGACATTGTTTTAATAATAATGTCGTTTATTATTGTTTATATAATTATTCTAATCATAAAACGTTTTTTTTTCTCATTAAATTAGCCTTTTCTTTAATACAGAAATTAAAAGTAAATATTAAACATCATTCAAAACATTAAAAAAAAAGTTGAATTGCCTATTTGAAGGGTAGCAATAATTTATAACCAGTGGATAAATAATTTAAGAAGTTAAACTATTTTTCATATTAATAATTTCATTTATTCTTTTTCAAGAAAAATTCTTTCAGATCATAAAATGTTTTTAAACCAACAAGAAATTAATTTTTATTAATTTAGCTAATATTATACCATCTCTTTTGGAGCATGTTAAAACTTCAATGAAAAATTACTTTTTAAAAAATTCACATTCATTTTTCCAAGATACGAATATTGATAAAATGTAATTTCCATAAAGGAAATTCACTTGTGCTTTCCTTAAACTCTATAGGAAACTAAATTTGTTGTTTTAATTAATATTATACTTTCAGAATACTTCAAAAATTCAACAATAAATTAATTTTTAATAAATACACATTCATTCTTGTTCCAAGATTTAAAAACTAATAGAATGTTATTTTCATAAAGAAAATTCAATTTTTTAAAAAACTGCAGGATAATAAATTTTTTGATTAAGTTAATATTATACCATCTCTTTTAGAATATATTAAACTTCAACAAATTATTTTTTCAACAATACACATTAAATTTTTCAACCTAGAAAACAAATTAAATACATTCATTGATTTTTGTAACAAGATATTATAATACAAATAAATGCAGAAAAACCCAAAATATAATGTCACAATTTTATTGAACAAGCATAATAAAGTACACAACATTGTTAATACATAACATTGCTAACAAACACTGCCTAGAAACAAGATTTTTGTTATATATAGTATAAAAATATTCAATATAAGGGAGTGTAATTTTTAAAAAAAATCAATAGCTGGAATGCTAATACATAACATTTCTAACAAACACTGCCTAGAAACCAGATTTGTTATATATAGTATAAAAATATTCAATATAAGGGAGTGTAATTTTTTAAAAAGATCAATAGCTGGATTAGGTTAGGTTATATTAACATCCCGTTTTGAAGCAACACGAGGGCTATATAGGGATGGACCTCGTAATTTTGAACCGCGGTCAGATGACGAGGACGACACCTGAGTTGGCACCCACTCTCAAAACTTCGGCGCAACACCAACGGGAGGGCGTTTGGACACTGCGTATGATTTAGCGTGCAACAGGTCCCATACACGGCAAATCTTCGATGGAATCGGGTTTCGGGCCTGCGACCCACTCGTCCCGAGGTCGAGACCTTGCCACTAGGCCACTGCGGCCCCAATCAATAGCTGGAGGGGAAAGTAATAGAATGTCCCTTCTTTCCTAGAGTGGCTCCTACCAGGACTTAAAACTCCTGTCCAACTTCGTCATCCTGTAGAATCTGCAGCTACAAAAATCTCGAACTGCCTGAAAGGACAAATAAAATTCCACTAGAATTCCATTTTCTATAACATAAATTTCTTTATATAAAAAACACTACTCAATTATCATGCATTATTATGAATAAAATATTCACTTAACAAGGTCTCTAACCAAGACTAATAATTAGAATTCTAAGTCATTAACAATAAAATTAACTTTCTTGAATCAAGTTGTGATAATTAAAATAGATCAAAATATTTTGATATTCTAAATAAAATATTAGCTAAGATGCTTATCAGAAAAGCTTTCTCTTTTTTATTTATACAAAAGAGTATGAAATTTTCAACTGGAAAATCTCTACATTATTAATAAAAATTAATAAGAAATATCTTCTTAAAATGGAATTTAAATTTGCAAATAGAACATGTTATATAAAGGTACTGATTTATTTATAATATATACATACTTATAGCAGCAAATAAATTGATGTAACATTGTAATAATATATAATACAAGTGTTGTACCACTTTTGGCCATGCATGTGGCTAACATAGCCATGCATTTGGCCTAACATGTGGCCACATGCATGGCCAAAAGTGGTACAACACTTGTTCCACTTTTGGCCACATGGTTTGTTATTATGTTTTTACTCATAAAATACTTTTAAGAATATCAGGATAAAATAAAAGTAACTAATTTAGTTTTGTTTAGATTTTACGTGGCAAAAATTCTAATTTCAATATAAGAAGTCGGGTAATATTTCCATCAAAAGATTTTGCTACTCTCCAACTAAAGTTTGAAATACAATTGAAGACAATCAAAATGGAAAGCCTGCAGTAAAGATTAGCAAAGTTTATGGCATGCCTCATTCCACCTTGCATCGCATAATTACAGGGGAGGGCATCATTTTCCGGCTATGGTGGGCATGGTAATTCTCATGCTGTATTAAAGAATTGAGGTAAAAAATCAGTTGGAAGAATAGATCTTGGGAATTGCAAAAATGTGATTTACAGTTGTCAAAGACAAACTTCTTGATCTATTCAAAAGATATCCAGGCCAGTAAAATAGAATGTCAGTTTCAAAATGGAAGGCCAGGCAGAAAGTGGTATAATCCTTTTATATAATAGCATCCTAGAATTAGTTATAAGGCAGAGATTTTTAATAAAACACAGGCAAATATCATAGATGACAAAAGCAGAACTTGGTTTAAGGAGTCGAAGAGCTCTTAGGTGAAGAAACGATTCTTTTAGATAATCCCAAACAGGTGTACAATACTGATACAGATGAAACTTAATTTTTAAAATTTTCTAAAGGCATGCTTTAAGTATTTGCATAAAAATTCCCCCCCCTTAAAAAAACAAATTTTTATGCAAGTATTATACAACATGTATATTACCAACCAAGTTAAATGTTTGTTTTCTGCTTCCTGCCTCTTTAACTCAAACTTACAGCTAAAATCAACTAATGTACATTTTATTTTACTTTTCTACAAATTCAATAAAAAAAGTGGAAAAATATGTAAATAATGTAAAATATGAAAATAATGTAATAAAATACATACTGCATAAAAATGCTTTATTTTTGCTTAATATTCATTGTTTCCTGTTATATAGTATGATATTAATATGGCCAAAACTGGTGTATAGAAGTGGCCAAAACAGGTGGAAGGTGGGCAAAACTGGTACAAATTGGGATAAATTATTTAAGTATTCATAACTCAAAATATAAATTTTTTCAGAGAAAGATTTTATAATTAACAGAAAGGCAAGAAAATTTACTAAAGAACAATGTAAGTATGACTTAAAAAGCTTTAGCCAGTCATCCACTGTGAAAATTCAAATTTTCTCTTAATGTGGCCAAAACTGAAGCATCTACCCTATAATATTGTAATAATAAAATAGTGTAACATTAACTAGACTACAAATATTTTTAGTCAGATCTAACATCTAATAGCATTTCACAACAGATCGTTTTTAAATTAGGAAGATTTGTGTAAGATATAACTAAGAATACTTAATACACAACCCAAAATTACTTTAACTTTCAGCACAAAGAATAACAATTTTCATGTTGTAAAATTCCTTAACACAAAACAACTCAAAAGCAAAATAATCTGAAGATGCTAGGAAACTTTATCTTAATTTCTACAATATAGTTATGAATGTATTATTAAGTACATAATTTGTAATATACTGCGGTATTTATATTAACATAGAAGCTCAAATATAATTTCAACTTGACTGATAAAAGAATTAGCTCGTGGAAATTATTATAAAATCAACAATAAATATTTTCACAGCAATAGTCAAAGAAGGATTGATAGTTATTAAGGTTGTTTTTATTCCCAGGTCATATCATTAAGAAGCAATATAAATCTATAAAAATACAGGAATGCATCCATTTTTCCTACATTGCATACTGCGTCAACAGTATTATTTCATTAGGATAAGAAGTTTTAGACAACGGATATTGGACCAAAATATAAACTTCATTATTTTATTTATAAAAGTGAAACTAAATGTTACACAAATTTTTGCTTAACCTAAATCGACTTTGATTGTAAGTTAGGAAACATGTATTAAACTTACTTGTTCTTAAGATCGACATCGAACACAACACAGCTATTATGGCGGTTACCTTGGTGTTCCGTTTGAAACGGCGGCGGATATCGATGTGGCTAGTTCCCTTGGATGGCGAGTGGGGGCGCTGATCAAATTGCGGAGTGAGACCTCTGATTCTTTTTCTCTGTGGTGCTGCTTATATTGTGCGTCACAATTCACCGATCTCGAGATTGAGGTTAGGAAATCCAGTCAACGAAGAGGATAGCGGCTAAAATTCGGACACAAATGTGTAGATTATCCATCCATTCAAACCCTTAATCTTATTACACTATAAAAAACAAAATGTTACATAATTAAATAAGCACAGAATTGGAAAAAATAGGATGGCATATAAAGTGAGCAACCTGATCTGAGTGTTCCAAAAAGTTACCTCTCCGCAAAGGGTTAAACATTTTAACCTCACATTACAAAGCGAATAGACTGAAACCGCGAATAACAACGGTGTAGGATTCTGCGCGAAGAGTGTCGGGAGTCTGAATGCACATTTATTCTCACTCACATGGCCTTATTTAAACAATAACCCTCGTATATATCACACTGAGAGTGCTTAATTACAATAAGCATGTACCGAAAGACTAATCTTCACTAGTCTAGCGCTTCTAGCAAAACTGATTTTCGTTTTCACTCATTGTCTCTACATTACAAGCATAGGTTTTAGTGTCATTGTAGAATAATCGCAAAGTAAATTGTTCATTTTTACTTTCTCATATACGAAGTATACAAAGAGAAAGTATTGTAATCGTCAAAAAATTCGAACTCGAGATTTTGACGGATCTCCACGTTTTAGACCTCCCTGAGTCCGAAAAACACATTTTGGGAATTATGTCTGTGTGTCTGTGAACACGATAACTCGAAAACTATGAGAGCTACGGAGATGAAATTGGTATGTGATCTTTACACATAATTTGGAGGTTTCTATCAAATTTGGGACAAAATCCGTCTACGGGAAATCTGCCTGTCTGTCCGCGGTCATGCGAACACTTTAACTCAAAAACTTGAATAGCTAGATGGATAAAATTTGGTACACAGTTTTATCGTCATGAATGTAGGTAAGTGTAAAATTTTGGGCCAAATCCGTCAACAGCCTGACTGTCTGTCGGTCTGTAAATCACATACTTATTTACTTTTGAAAAGAAACTCCATGCGCATGCGTACCGGTAGCAATCTCTGGTAGCAATGCTTATGCATGCGGAAGGATTACGCCACTTTGTCCTTGAGACGGTAAGAGTGGAAAATCGGTTCGCATTTATACGCATCTCTTTGAATTCGATTCTTTACGTCAATATTTTACACTCACTATAATCTACAATGAAAAACCTTCTGATAGTCATTGGATTCTGGGTTACAGTAGGTTCGAATTTTTTATCCACGCAAGGGTAAGGGAAACAGAAACCTTTTGGGAAAGTATACGAGAAAGTTTAGGGGAGACCACTCCCGCTGGTTTCCAAAATGTTCAAATGAATGTCTAAGTCGAGACTGTGTAGGAGTAGTTTGAAATTCACATAGTGGATGTAAGTGGAGTAAGTGGAGTTCCCTTATTTTCTTTCATAAAGGATTTACGACGCTCCCATGTAATGTACTGAAAACGTTTTTTCTTGCTTCGTTTCTTAAAACGAAAATAAAAAGCTTTCTACAAACTCGATTTTAGTAATGAACTAAAAAGTAGAAAATTGATTTTTTTTTTGAAAAAATATGAACATCAAGGCAAAATCATAAAATAGTGAGGCGTTAACAGGAAGCAACACCAGGGTTATTCTCATAATTTTGAACCGTGTTCAGATGAAGAGGACCCCCTCTCCAAATTTCCGCACCACACCGACGGGAGGACGTTAAAACCCCTACATATGATTTAGCGTGCAACAGGCTCCATACACGACGGATCTTCAGTCGGATCGGGTTTCAATCTTGGAACCCTCCTTTACCACTAGGCCACAGCGACTCCTGTCAAGATAAGAGAACGGATTTAAAAATTAAATTGGCTCGAAGAATCATCTGAGCATAAACTGAACTTTTTTATTTCTCTGCACTTACTCTGAGTTATATAACTGAATCAGGAAATCAATTAGCCGAATATCCTCACCACTATCTTTCTTTGCGTTTTTTATGTTCTTTCTTTAAATGGATCTTATCGAAGCCGTCATTTTGAGCATCATTTTGATGTTTGCAAAAATGAGGTCAATAATATTTTCGTTTACTGGATTGCATCAGAAAATATCCCTTCCTGCATCAAACAAAATTCTAAGAAGAGAATTTTGTTCGCAGAAATTATCGGCGTAGCATATCACAGGCATAGAATTTTCAGTAAAACATTAATAACTTCCAAGAAATTCAACCATTCGATGTTGTCTCTAGAACAAACTGGAATTAAATCCCTCGGCAACCTTCAGATTCAAATAGACAAAACCTACCCATACACTTGTAAAATATCAATTTTTTTGACATTTATTGGATAAAATCCCTTACAAATGCGATAGCCTTAACAGCTAAAAATCTCATAATCTTGTTTTTTGATCAATCAATCAATATTAATTTTTTAAAACAAATCCTTGGTTTCTGAACTAATTTAGCGTTCCGCAGTTACTTTTTAAATTATCTTCTTTTCAATGAATGAGCTTCTGAGAATCAAATTTTGCTTGATGAGAAGAATTATTTACCATTTACCTTTTATTTTTTACATCCTTTCCTCTTATGGTTTTTGTTACTAAGCTTTCAGATTAACATTCCTTTTTTAAAATTTTGACCTATTTTACGTGTTTAGAAATTTTGCCATAGCTTAATTTTTTACACAAAGATTATTTTTAGAATGTGCTATTTCCTTCTCTAAAGCACTCATTTTTAACACTTTTTTAATTAACTTGAATTGTTTCGTGTTTGTAAGGTTGGAATTTTTCGTAATTGATTTTTCGCCCACTTCCTTATGTGCTTCCTTATGTTTTGAAATTTTATACACGTGTGTGTTCTCAATGACAATAGACTTTTTAAAAATTATCAGAATTTAATTATCAGTTAATCGATTAATTTCATTAAATTTTGATTTGATACGAGTGGCACTGCCAGGTAGTGAATTTGAAAAACATTGATTTAAAGATTCCATAATATTTGTAATGATTAAATATAAATTAAAGGCAAAAAAGTAAAAAATAATTAAAATCGAAAAAATCCACTTTTTACTAGACTAATAAAAGTGTGTTTTTTATAATACAGTCGGACCTCTATTTAACGAAGTCGCTAAATCCCGAAAAAAAATTCGTTATGTGGAAAATTCGTTAAATAGAGATTCACCTTTTAAAATACTTTAAACTACACAAAACAGATTTTAAATTCATAAACACTAAATATTATTAAAAAAGTAATTAATCACACCTTTATTTTGTAAATTAATATATATTTGTTTTATATATTTTACTCATCAAAAAGAAATCTGCAAGGAAAGCAAGAATAAAACAAAACATTGTCCGGGAATACACTGTATTTTCAATTTAAAAAATAATTTTATAATAAAATTAATGAATTTTAGCATTTCATCATACGAAGGTTTGTTGATTTCTGCATAATGATCATTTCCATCTTCATGATCATCGTTTTCATCGCAATTCATTGCTGTATTCTTTTTATTTTTCACCCTGTCCACTTCAAAACTGCCTCATCCACATCTTCATAAACACATGCTTTTAAACTTTTTGAACAAGAATTCGATGAATCATAATTTTGTATCTTATCACGATTTTTTTTATTATGGTTGATAAGCTGTTTGGAGGAAAACCAAATTTTAAAGCAATATCCTTTTTTTCACGCCTTTATCCACCTCATGAAGAATTAATTTTTTTTCTTTGATGCTCAAACACTTTCGCTTTGACATTTTCCAGCTTCAAGGTCATTGATCACCATAAAATGAGTTAAAAGAAAGAATAAGTTTGAAATATTTAGAAATATTTTGAGAAATAGGGAGAAAAAAAATATTGGATCACAAGAAAAAGTTCGTTAAATAGAGAATGCACTTCGCTATTTGGAGGTTATTTTACGAAGAAATTCACAAAGTGTTCTTGGTTCCAAGAAAAAGTTCGCAAAATAGAGGTTCGTTTTATGTAATCTAGAAGTTTCAAAATGCGATTTACCAAAGTTTCAGTATCTAATGGTGATAAGCATAGTCTGCAAGTCGTTCTTACAAACATTCCGTGAGCGAAAAATATCCTTATTTTCCCACATGATGCACATTTTAAATAAAATTATTCTGGAATGCTCTATTCAAACTATTGAAACATGATTTTATAGATGTTTTCTTTTTATAGGATGAAGGCAAGCCATATTGTCCGATGCCCTGTTATAACAACTTATTCAGAACAAAAGGTAATAAGATGTAATTTTCTCAATTTTGTATTTGTTGAGTAAATATGATATACTAGCTGTTCCCGCGCAGAGCATCTGCACTCTGTTATACATACGCACGCATACCATGATTTTCCTGACGCTTCTACAGCCAAATTGGCGATTTAGTGCTCCAAGAAAATTCGCCAAGACAAAAAAGGCGCCATGTTGAGCGCGCATAACAGAAAAGTAACCTATGTACAATGTTCATAATAGTAAGTTCCATGATGTTCACCTCAATTTGTGAATCGGCGTGATTTTATCTTTCCTGACTTAAACTGTTTTGACGTTGATCTAAACGTTCTCTGGCTCGCCTAAGCTCATCTACTTCATTTGTAACTGATCTCTTCTGAATAATTTCATTCAAAGTTTCATTATATTGTAAGAAATATTGTGAATTCTTTATCTTATATTCATCTTTTTTTCGAGAAAAAGTTATTTTACATTAGAACGAATATAGTAACAGGCTATGACTATGAAGCTATCCCTAACATGGCTCCCAGCTTTGTTTTGTAAACAAATTGATAGTTGCCATCGTCAGAAGAAAAATTAACCTGTTTTCTGTGCCACTTCCTTAGCGTTTTATATATGCACATTACACATATATATATGTTACCGTCAATGTATGAAGGCCGGCGTTCTATAGAATGCTGAAAACTGGCCGGCAATGTATGAAACGATTAACATTTCACGCATTTCCTAGGCATTCTATTGAATGTCAAATAACAAACCGGCAAGTATGAAATGCATCACCGATTCGAATTTTAAGAAATAAAATTAAGTGAAATTCAAAATAAAAATTATTTCTTTTCTTGGTGCAAGAAGTAAATTCATATTTCATTTGTTTTCTTTAGTAAGAAAAGTCATAAGTTTTGTTTTATGCAACTTTCATTTGTCTTTACGTATTTTGAATAAAAGCTCTTTAATGGCACTCGCATTATTTTCTCAAAATAGCATTTGCATTTTTAAGGAATCCACGTCTTTTTAATAATAGCCTTTTCATGTCCTCTTTTTCATACTTTGCCTAAATAGCATTTGTCGTTCTATGGATTGCCCAAGTATTATATACAATGCTTAGGGGAAGTATATAGTAATTTTCATATTTTATACTTTGCTTAAAAACCCCTGGCATTCTATAAAATTCCTAGGTATTCTGTAGAATGTCGCTATTTCATACATTGCCGGTAACAAATATATTCTAAATAAAACAAGGACAACAGTGTTTACAGGATAATAATTTTCATATTTCATACTTTGCTTGAAAACGCAAAGCATTCTATAAAATGCCTAGGTATTCTATACAATACCGTTTCATACATTGCCGGTAACAAATATATTCTGTATAAAACAAGGAGACCAGTGTTTTCAGGATAGAATTACTACGGTCTGGCGCAGTACAGCCAAAAATGGCCTTTACCCCGTAAAACCAACAATCAATCGATTTCAGGATTCAGCAGTATCTGCCCTTCACATGTATGTGCATGGAACAATTCCGCGACTGCGTTTATAAAATGCGCAACAAATGGCACTAGACCGCAAGCGTCGGAGTGTGTTAAGGCATCGTGTGACTGAGGAACTCGAAAAGGCGAAGGAAGGTAATGGGATCTGTCCTCTAGCGAGGTTCTTATACAACATTATTCAAAAATGACAGATAGATGGGCGCTTTGGAATTATATTTCTCGCTGTGGTAGGGCGAATGTTTGGTGGGTTTCTTCCAAACGAAACGCTAGTGTGGAAACACCATTTGAAAGTCCTACAGGAAGGCAAATTACTTCCATGTACTGGAGTTAAAGTCAGATTTCTATCTAGTTTGATACGTGGATGCTCAAAGATCGCTTAATCCGTCCTTCACTATCTCTCCACACAGCACAAATGGCTGGGTGCCACTGCATGCCATACCATTTTTGAGCCCCTACATTTAAGGGGGACATTCACCAATAGGCCACTCCACTTTTTGGAACAGAAGACGCCAAACCCCTTCACCAATGTAAGAAACCGATGAGTAATGGAGTAGACCGAGGAAAATGTTGGATTTCCATCCGGTTTGGATTTTCATTCGACCCACTAGGCCATAAAACTGAAATATGATAGTCGGTTAGGGTGACTCAGCCTCTCTCACAAAAGCGAAAACCAAAAAATGGAGGAGGAGAAGTGTGGGTCGGAGAATGAGGTAGGCGCAGTCCGACCTGTGAATGACCCGCCAACTTTTATGAGCTGAAAATGGAAACCGTCTGCTAAGAACACTCCAAATGGATTGAAGCAAATCGATGGTGAATATCCAGCTTTAGATAGGTCACATACGGCTACTCCACACGACGTAAACTCATCCACCAACTGTCACTCCGAACCCCGATCCCTACCTCCTCCGATTTCTTCGATGAACCACATAAGGGAAATCTCCCCTTTCTACCCCCACACACGTACCTACTCCAACCGCTTTTATGGCCCGAGCCTCCAAATTGAGTGATTTACATTGGGATAGGATGGATATCCAACCTTCCGTTCCAGTTCTGAATTGTTTTTCACATTGACCATCGGTTTTGGTGGAGAGCGGTCGTAAATGATCAGGTTTAGACCACAAAAGCTATTACATTTTTTCTTTATCCTGATTTTTCCGCTTATGGATTGCACTTGGCTAGTTAGGCTATACCAAGTCGCAACAATCAATGGCAATACGTGGTTGCAATGATATCGATCTGCAGTCTTGAAAAAGATTGAGCCAAGGGATATCTTCGTGCTAACAGAAGAAGTTGTTCGATTTATAATCAGTTTGTCTATACAGAATATGATCTATATGTAATCAGACTACCAAATACGAGTGATTGCAAAGATCCTTCAATATCCCTATGTGAACACGGATATATTACTTGACGCATTGCATTATCAAGATTGTAGGTCACTGCAAACACAGCTCTGTAGTGCTATTTTGTGGAGCTCTATAGAGTTAGCAGTGTAACATTTTCATACACCCTCAAGACATTAACTTTCTAATATTTGGATGGTTCAGAGTTAAAGTGGAACAAGTCCATGATATTCATTTCCTAGAAAACAGTTCTCAAATCTGATAAGCTGGATTTAAAAAGAAAAGCGGAGTTCTAATTATTCTTGCTACCTGGTGGAGACTTGAATCCTTATTGCATAGGAAATATAACCTTTCCACATAGCAGAGTCAGTGCAAAATGGCCAGAACATTGACTTGGTCCATTTTAACTCTGAATCCTCTATAAGATTTTCAGTCCACTAGTACAGGGTGGTCATAAATTATTCAAAATCTCTTTTCAGAAATTAGCTAAAAAGAAACAACCCTATAATTTAACAACTTAGTTTTTTTTAATGAGAGAATAGCTCAAAAAGTTTTTTCAGATATTTAACGCGCCGTTACGGCGAACTAAGGAGATTTCCAACGCAAGTGTCAAAATGGCTACCGTGCAGCATAAGGCACGTTTCTGGTTCACTGAAGCAAATCAATTGTAACAGTTCAAAGATGTTTTCGCCTAGAATATCGAATTTGTCAGTCTCCAAGTATAAACTCCATCAAGCGTTGGTATGAGCAATTTAAGGGAACAGGAAATGTGCATCATAGGAAAGGTGATGGATGGCCATCAGTCTCAGACGAAGTTGTGGAATGAGTGAGGGGGATGTAACTCCTTAATTGCTCATATCAATGCTTAATGGAATTCTGGAACCAGAGACGTGCCTTCTGATGCAGGGTAGCCATTTTGACTTGACACTTAAGTTGGGAATCTCTCCTCGCTGCAGTCGATTTTGTGCGCCGTAATGGCGCGTTGCCTATCTGGAAAAATAAATTTTGAGCAACTCTCTCATTTAAAAAAATGAAGTTGCGACATTACAGGGTTTTTTTATTAACCCCTTAACATACAATGACGTCTCTGACAGCACGTCATCGAATTTGAGTTTAGTTTGGTTTAGTTTAGCTTAGTTATATTAACGTCCCGTTTTGAAGCAACACGAGGGCTATTTTGGGACGGACCTCGTAATTTTGAACCTCGGTCAGATGACGAGGACGACACCTGAGCTGGCACCCCCCCTCTCCAAACTTCCACGCCACACCAACGGGACATCGAATTAGAGAATTTTGCTATTTAAATTTGTATTTAAGTCAACGTAACAATTAATTTTGAATACAAATATCACCTGGACATGCTTAAATGTCTCAAGTATCCTTTACCATCTTAAATAGATTGAGATAATAAAAACTATCCCAAATGGGTGGTGGCATCTAATTAAGAGGTTAAATGAAATCGCATGGGAAAGAATTCATTTTTCAAATGGGTCCAATAATTTATGGACCTAAATCGAGAGTTCACTGTGATTCATATATTACCAGATTTCCACGCACTTTTATTTAATTTCACTTTTAATTTAAATTTATTGTTTTCCTTTTTATTTAATTTGACTCGTTTGACCTTTCCAGGCTATATTCGCCCAACGTATTCGTAATTCTGTTCCAGCCGAATTCCGTCAAAGGCATCCGACCCTTCCTTCTTCCGAATTTATTCCTGAGCAGCATTCAGAACATTGAGAGTTGTGACCATCCATGCGCAAAATCTTACTTACAGCGATGAATAATGAAATCAAAGACTTTAGTATAGAACAAATTCCGAGCTGTTAAAATATTTGTATCCATTTTTAAACTGAATCCCAAAGAGAAAACTTGTAGATTTCAATAAAATATTTGATACTTGAAATATTTTTGATATGTGTGTTTTGATTTAATTTCGCCTACATAAGATGGGATGTCTCCTGTTTTTTTCACACAGATGTAAGGAATCGTATTTACGAATTCAAAGATTATCGGTCTGTGAATAATGTTTAAGTATCATATCAATAAATATTGTTGCTTTTTAAATAGATTTTATTTCTACAGATTATTCAGAAAATTCAGTTTATATAAAGATGTCTGCTCTTAAACTGTTATTTGCCCTTTGCAGAAGTCTGCACGATTCAGAAGATTTTCTTAAAATATTATCCAGGCATTGATGCTGAATATATTTTAAATAGCTTAAAGTTATTAATAATAAGCAGTAAAGGTTCGCTTTCAAGAAGTCTAAGGCTAAAGATAACCTAAGCGGAACTCAAAACTCTAAGATAAAGTATTATATACTTTTTCTATATTTGTTAATTCAATATTATAGAGGGTGTTCTCAAAATATCTTCGCAGTTTCACGATTTTATTTAGAGGACAAGTGAAATAAATATGTGAAAAGTATTATAAAACATTTTGCATTTTATGTTATCCTATGCTGTTTTTGAACCTAAAAAATTCCATTATGAAGTAATTTTTTTAACAAAACAAATGAATGATAAGAGGGGAAAATGCACTTAAAAAATTTTATCCGGATATATTTTATGCATTTTATTTATTTCTGTTTAAGTATTGCAAGATATTTGATTCAACGCATCATTCATTTATTCTACCTGAGGAATAACAGTAATTTAGTGATTCTGTAAATCTCCGGATCAGGAAAGTTTTAAAATTTCGTTAAGTGAAAAATCTTTAAACGATCGAAATTAAGACGCAAACCGAGCTAAAGCTTCATCATAAGATATAACGGCTTTTTTTACAAAAGAGCATATGCACTGGATTTCTGAGTGGAGAAACATAATTTTCGCCAATGAAAAGAAGTTCAATATGGATGGACAGGATGAGTTCTCCTATAACAAAGGCTGTTTGCACTTTTTAGACGATTTTTATGGTACTTATAGAACTATTTTACAAAACTTTTTTGTGTTTTAAATGTTCAATTTGATATCCTTTAATCTTAACAATCTTTCTACATCGTAACTTCCCCCACAATAATGACTTTTGTGGTGTCGGAAGAGATATTTCGTCCCATTCCTCTTGAACAGTTTTCCGAAGTCCTCAATGGGTTGAAGGTCGTCTCGTAGTTCTATGGCGCGAATTTTATTGTTGGTGACGTCAGAGCGTTACCGGATCAGTGCGAGACAGATCTGGGCTATTATATTAGTAATCATTGCAGTTATAAAAAACTATATTTATTATAGCTTATTATAAGTGTACTAAAGATTTATGCCCTATCAAACAATAAAGATTTAGTAAAATATTTGCGCGGTTCTATTTCGTTTTTCAGAAGCTCTGCACTCGGGTAAAACCGGGCACTCCGAGTGGCGAAGTCCGGGACAGTCAGTGTTCATGAGGCCTCCGATGAAGATGACAAAAACGCATCAGACGTTGATTGTTTATATTTAATGATGCATTTTCTAATTTAAATAAATGAGAAGGCTTAATCTAATATAGAAACTGTCTTAGCTGGGTCCTTGAAAGTTGCAGTGGCGCGGAAGAAGAAAACAACTGCTTTACATATGTGTTTTTTAACTAATATTCTTAAATTATCATAAAAAATAAAAAAAACTCTGCTACTTTTGCACTGAAAATCGAGTTTTCCTAATTTCCCATAGAGTTAACTTGTAGTGGGGTAAAACCGCGTGGTATGACTTTTTTTGTAAAAATATCATTAATGATTAAAGTAGTAAAACTATCACTTTTCTTGAAATATGAATTGTACTCCGACAAACAATGAATTACTAATATAATAACCCAGATCCTCCGGTAATGCTCTGACGTCACCAACAATAAAACTCGTGCCATAGCACTGCGAGACGTTAAACAGCATTATTTCATTGTTAGAGAACCTAAATTTCAGTCATTTTAAATTTAAAAGAGTAATTGTCGTTTTAATTTCAAATTTAATATCTCTAAAATAGTGAAATAAATTTTTCTATCTGTTGATATAAAATTTATCTCGCTATGATCAATAGTTTCCGAGAAATTTTAAATTATATTAATCCTATATTTCAAATTAATTTCCGTTTTTTAATAGAAAGTATTAAATTACGTCAGTGGTATGTCATGCGCGTGATATAGTTTGGACGCCAAATTGTATCCGAATGCAATTGTGGCGATGTTGTTTTCTTGCCAAGAATTAAATTAGCCACCAGTGACGTGAATCTACCGTTCATTGTCAACCGCCGCCAGTTCCCGTTAATTCCAGCTTACACGATGGCTATCAACAAATCGCATGGGCAGACTTTCGATCATGTTGGAATTTACCTCGATGAGCCTGTCTTTTCACGTGGACTATGTTGCACTTTCAAGGTCTAGGATTCCCAATCACGTTAAAATTTACACAAAGACACCTGAAGTACAAGGAAAATTATTAAACAACGAAAAATACTTCTCACGGAATGTTGTTTACCAAGAGGTTTTTTGAATAAAGAAATATTTAAATAAAAAAATATTTCCTGTCATAAAACATGTTTATTTTATTTGTTTCCAATCAATGTTAAACATTTCTCTCGCATATATATCTATTTAAACACTTCAAATTGGAAGATAAATCTCTGGAATGAAGAGGCAATGTGCACCCGTCATATCATGACAGGTGATTTTCTAGTATTTCAATAAAATTTTACAAGTTAAATGTCGAATAGTTTAGTTCCAACAGGCCTTCTAGTCGTAGGTACCCGGTTTTACCCCACTATCTCCTACGTATTTTCGTTGGACCATAGGTTCTCAGATTTCTACTTAAGGTTCTGATGGGACACCAAATTGCTCTAACCCATCTGCTCGAAATTGTTAAGAAGGCCCTGGAATCAATCAATAAGTAAATGCTCAAAATATCATTCGAAACTGTCAAAACAAATTCAAAATGAATCAGTGGCGAAAATGAATCAATGCTCAAAATGTGTATTTCGGAGCTACTTCTCTTTTGCATAACTTCTTCTAATTATCATTTGTATTTATTCATTTAATTAATGATTATAATGATTAACGATGCATAAATTTTTATTAACTTAATATTTTAACAAGACCAATTTTTCTAAAACCTGTTTTAGAAGCGATTGTTCTGGAAGTAAAGGTTTAATCTGGTTTTTGCTCGGAAATATTTCATTTCTTTAAGCGTCTAGGTCGACTTTTAGAAATCTGTCCTTTTTGTTAATTCGTGGATTTATAGCTGCAAGATATTTCAAATTTAATTTTATGCGCCTTCTGAACTCGTAAAAATTTATCCTTCTGGATATTATTGAGATAGGAGCTCATTAATGACTTCACTTTCAAAAGAAATTATTCCATTAAAATGTTTCTTACATGAAACAAGAAAAATTCCAAAGCTTTCTAAAACTTTTCTTTAAGTATATATTATAAGTATGATTTCAAAGCTAAATGCGGAGAGAAAATTTCTCTAAATGTCATTTATATTCATTCTTCGATGCAGACTAAATAAAATTCTAGATTTTTCCGTTGATTTCAAGAAAGATCTGGTTATCCCCAAAAGTTTAAAAACTTGCATAATTAAAACGTTTATACACTCAAATTATTTAAACTGTTCGAAATAAGTAAGGAGAAAAATTAGAAGCAAAAAAAGAGAGTTTATATTTATAAAGTAATTAATAATTAATCAGTTTTTTAATCATTAATTATGGGAAACCTTAGCAAGAATTTTTACATCACCGTCGAATTTTTTCTAGTTTTAGTTCTGAAAGTTAAATGCAAGACATTATTTTTAAGATATATCGAAAAAGCAAACAGTGAAAAATGGTTGCTAATTAACCCCCCGACTGTGTAATTTTTTTAATTCATTATTTTTACGCAACGTTTGCAAACGTGTTCAAATACCTTTCAGCCAAGCGAGTTATTTATATGCTAAGCTTTATTAGTCTATACTTATAAAAGGCAATGTTTGTGTACGTGTGTGTCTGCGATGTCCAGACGAATCTATCGCACTTACAGCCATGAAATTTGGCACACAAGTAGTCGTAATGGTGACTGATTGCACCTCGAAGCAGGAATTTTAAAATTTAATCTAGAAATTTTTTATTTAATCTTTTGGGTGATTTTTCGCACTCATTTCTCAATAGCATGGCTTCGAATTATTGTACGAAAAAAAAAGTTACACCATCAGAAAGAACAAACGATTTCCGTTCTAATGAAGTTTGTTTCGTACATCTAACTTAATTTGCTGAATTTTGAGAAATTTTTGAAAAATAGTCACTTTTTTGGCAATTTTTAATAAAGATTTCTTCAAAATATCGCATCTGACGTTCTAACATCTCTATAATTTTCTTTTTTTTCAGCTTATAACTGGAACGTTTCTGTCCGATTTAAAACAAGAACGGTTAAAATATCTAATTTTGTTTTTTTTAATTAACTTTTCTCTGAGCAGTTCAAACAGTTCTTTTGCTAGCGGGATTTAACAGCGCAAGTTTCTCCGGACGATTGACCTTCCTCGCGGCAGGTGACGTCATATGCTTTCACTCCCAGTATGCATTTCTACAATCCGATGTGTGTTTTGATTTGGTTTTCAAAACTTTTTCGTCTCATTGTGGACATTCTTTTTCCTATTTTATTGAAGTCCTGATTCCACGGGCAACGCCGTGCGAGTGCTGCTGGTATAATATGAACCAACGCTATATAAGTACTAAGTAAACACAATCGCCTGTGAAAATCGTAGGATGCAGAAGAAAACAAACTTGCTTCCAACCAGTGGAAATCGTGGAATACGCAGTCAAAGGATTAATAGCATACTTAATAGCTTGACAAGCACAAAAATATATTAAACTGTAACACATTATACATGATATAGCATTTAGATGATACTAGCTGTTATTCCCGGCGTTGCTAAGGATTAAAATACTTTCATGTCTAATATTTTTGATGTTAAAAACTACTTTTGTATAGAAAATTACAATATCCAAAATTCTTTTATCTTCTTAAACGTTTTATAATTAAAATGAGAAAATCAATTGAACCAGACGATTTTTAAAAGCCGCCGATAGCTAATTTTCTCCATAAGTTATTAATATTTATTGCATAGGTACTTCAATTGTTTTTTCATAAATCTTGCAGTATAAGAAAGATTTTAACGGATGTTTGGAGACAATTAATTACATAGTAAATTTTTAAGTAAGAAAATGCGTTAAAATAAATATGAATAAAAAATAATCAAACTAGTCTTCATCCAGAATTCTTCTAATGTGATATAGCAACAGTTCTTATGTATTCTTGTTCTTCGCCAATAAAAAAGTGTTACAAATTGTAAATTCTATACACAATTTAGTTTTTGAAAAAAATTTTTAATGAGGGCAACGAATTAAACGGAAATGAAACTTGTGTCATGAAAAGATAATTTTTTTAACTTTAAATACGTGTCAAAATAGTTTTTGTGACATAATACATATTTTCGAAAAATATCACGGCCATATCTTGCTTAATTTCCAATTAACTGAAATTTTAATAAGATTAGGGCTTTTAAAAGTTGATGATGGTCTCTCTCGTCTTATATAAAATATATTTATAAAAATAAGCAAAAATTTCAGAAATAAAGGTAAATTAGTACAAAGTCTAACCGTTGCCTAGCAACGGAGTAGCTATAAATTTGCGTTATTTCAAAATCGTCAGAAGGTAATTAACAATTGAATAAATTTTTAAAAATTAGTAAAAATTGAAGAAAAAATGTCACTGACATAAAATTGGTTTCATTGAAAAAGTCAAAAATTTGAACTTTAAGATGGTATAAAAATAATGTTTGAGGGAAAATTTGCTCCGAAGTCATTGCGGGAAAACGGTTTCGGTTATTTTCTAATTAACTGACTGTTCACTTTGAAAAGTTGACAGTAATCTTCCTCTTGTCTTAATTAATAAGTATACAAAGTTTGCTTGAAATCAGTGCTGTGGTTTAGAAGGAGATGTGGAACATACATACCCACAATGACTTTTATTTGAATGTTACAAAGCTATAAAGTCGTTTCCCTCAGATGCTAATCTTGGCGACCTTGGCAACAAATTTGGCGACTTGGCGGCAAAGTTGGCGACTTTGGCGACAAAAGGAATTTTCTAGAAGGGCCTCGAACTTTCAGCCTATTTCAACTGGCTTCATGAACTTTCTGGAGATTACGTCACTTCCTGCGTAATGAAGTCACTTCCCGTTGAAAAAGTATAAAAGCAAGCTCTCCAGCCAAGAAGAGTTAGTTGAATTTTGATCAGTAAGCAAGCTGATGAGCTCATAAGAAACCTTTAAGCGCGGTGTTGAAATGTATTGGTAATCTCTGCTGTGAATTTTTACAAGTGCTCTTTTAATACTTGAGCTACGTTTCTTTTCCTAGAATATTTGTAAAATAAAGAGCTTTACGTACACCCACAAGACAATTTTGCTACAATATCAAGATTTAACTTATGGGAAGTACAAATGCAGTATCACCAGAATTTGTAGCTCTGAGCACTGTGTACAGATACTGTAACACTAAGCCATTGGCATCGTATCCTCTCTATCGAAACTAATCTGTGTGCCGTCTAATCATTCTGAAGATTGTTTTGCTTCTCCATTCTAAAATTTCTCTTCATATACGATTGCTAGTTTCATGGGAAGACAAGAATAAGAAATCTCATACGGTACTTTTATCTAACTCAAATTTTTATTTACGAATAACTTGAAAAGGGAGGAGGAGAGCACTTTGCTATATGTCCCCCAGAATCACCGTTTTAAAAGGTTATTTTGAGATTTCCTACATCTGTAATTTAGAAGTTAAATATGAGAGTATTTAAGATATAAATCAATGTTTTCTCAATTTCTCAATCAGGTGGGGTCATGCTAGTTTATTGTGTTGTCTTTCATGACCTAAAATCGTCTAAATATTTATTTGTAAATATTTGTTTAAATTTGATAGATTGGGTTGTATTGATCTTGTTTGTTTATGTTTGGTGATGACATAGTATGGGCGTGCAAATTGCTATGACGTCATAACCAACTATGACATCATAGCCAATCAGATTTTGCCAAATTTTCTGGCTGACTATATTAGTGATATGTTAGGTGTTTTAAGTGATGATGGATGTAAACATGTGGAGAGAGATATAATGATTTGTTTTTATCTTTTAAATTATTTCTAGTAGAAATGAATTTGTTTTTATAGAAACGGAACAGTAATTTCTTGCAGCAAATATCGATCCACCACTTAAGCCTAACGCAACTTGCCACTCGTATGGAATCTATATATCTCTACTAATAATAAAGGAGAATGTGTGTATGTTTTGGCGCTTTGCAGGACATACCGCTAGACCTAGAGCAACGAAATTTGGCGCGAACATACCTTGGAAGGTGGGAATGTGTACCTCAGGGCCGTTTTTTTTTTAATTTTAATTAGAAGTTTATTTAATTAGAATTGATTTAAGGTTCGGCGTCTTTCCTTGATAACGTCCAAATATATTACAGCACAAAAATTAATTTTATACCATCTGAACATTTAAAAAGTTATCTTTTCAATGATATCAATTAAGTTGTCGTACGATTTTTTCTCAAATTTTAATAATTTTTTTAAATATTTTTGGCATAATTCACAACAATTTAATTGTTGCAACGCATTTCAAACCGTTTTCGTTGTTTAAACAAATATTTATTTGCGTTTCTCTTCCATTGTTGAAAGCTAAGGTTTAATGTTTAATGCTATGTTTTAATCAGAATATTTTCATCCTGGAAATAAAATGTGAAATTTTAATGTTGAAATCAAATGTATATTTTGCAAAAGAAATAAGAGTAAAGTCGATGCTGACAGCGCGCAATTGGATGTTACATGACACAGACAGTTACTTGACATCATTAGGGACGTTCATCAACAGGTGAAAAGCTATTTATAACTTCTGTATACCCCCGAACTCGGAGTCAAGAGTGCAAGGCTACTCAAAGAAACATGGGTTAAATGTCTATCACAAATGAAATTTAAAATTACTTTGTGAAGGCAATCAAGAATATCAAATTATACATAAGAGATTTAATTGAAATTATATTCCTGGCGAACAAGCTGGTCGCCGAATGCGGTTAAATTTAAATTAATTCATTAGCAAATCCAGAGAGTCAGTTCCCCAATCCCAAACTCTGGATGGTTTTCGATAATTTTTGGTCGCCGGCCTTCACCTCGCTCCATTTTCGAAAGAAATCGAAAAAATACTTTTCCAATAGACATTCTCTGTAGGTAAAAACCATGAGACAGTCTCCCAGCCCCAAACACTAGACCTATTTCACACAATTTTTATTTTATATGAAAACTTATGGCCTCATAAATGGTCGCCTGCCTCTCACCACCCTCAATTTTCCAGATATATCGCAAAATAAAACTTTGGCAGCCTCCCTCAGCCTCTACAACCGCCAATTCGCCAATTCATTCCGCCAAGTTGCAAGCATATCCACAGGCTATTAATATTACAGGCGATCAGCTGATCGCGTGACTGGTCAACGTTTATTTAAATCAATCAATTAACTGATAATTATGTTCTGAAAATATTAAAATAGTGTATTATTATCGCGAATGCAGTAATGAATGAAAAGAACTAATCAACTCAATAAATTCATCATCAGATTTTTATCATTCATTCAGATGAAAAATTATACAGTTTAATTCCCATGATACATGCATAATCAAATCAAATTCTATGAAAATAAAATTTAATTTACTGCAAAATTTTTCAAATTAAGAATCAATTAAGGTTGAAAATTTAATTTAAAGCTATGTTATTATGGTTAAAAATTAATATCCACAATTCTAATCTTGATTCGTTGTAATTTTGAATGCATTATTCTGCATGTTAATACATCAAACTTCCCCATATTCATCACTCAAATCATCAACAGTGGCCAGCATTCTTTTGCCTCCGTACATCCATTCATTGTCTTCACCTTCCGAACCTGAAGCCCATTTTCTTTGCTCATACTGATAATCGTAATCATCATCGTCACTGCTCAATTTTTCATCTTCTTCACTTGAATCTCTGAAAAAAAATTGGATTTGTAGTGATTGAATTCATGTGAACTAATTAACATATACAGGGTGTATATGAAATCCAACAATAAATTTGGAGGAGTGATAGTATAAATCAAGAGAAACAAAAAAAATGCAATGGAACATTGATATACAAACTGTATATGAAATCCAAACATGAAACAAAAAAATGCAATAGAACATGGTACATTTATATACAAAGTGTATATGAGATCCATCGCCAAACTTGGATGAGTGATGGCATAAATCAAAACAAACAAAAAAATGCAATGGAACATGGGGGTACATTTATATACAAAGTGTATATGAGATCCATCGACAAACTTGGATGAGTGATGGCATAAATCAAAACAAACAAAAAATGCAATGGAACATGGGGGTACATTTATATACAAAGTGTATATGAGATCCATCGACAAACTTGGATGAGTGATGGCATAAATCAAGACAAACAAAAATGCAATGGAACATGGGGTCAGAACATGGACATGGGGCAATGGAACAGACAAACAAATAGCGTTGAAAGGGAGAAAATCGCGAATAACAATCTACAAAGTGTGACAGGGAAGAAACAATGAAATCAGGACAGAAAAGATTTATTGGGCAGAATAGGTACACCACAATTTGTAATACGCATAATAAACAATACAATGTTACAATAGTTGTTCAAAGTGGCTCCAGTGGAAGTCATTGCATAGGGCACAACGATTCAAGTAGAAACAACTACTGGCAAACACACTCGAAGATTCCGGATACTTTCTGGATTTCTGTTGAAGCGGTCATGATCTTCTCTATCAGATCTTCAGGTGTCTCACAAACGAGTGATTTCAGGTGACACCAGAAGAAGAAGGTCAAGGGGTTAAGGTCTGACTACTATTAGCAACGACACACCTTGCAAATACGTCGTTGCGATTTTCACCCATTGAACGTCATTTGTGACTCCATGTTCCATTGCCCGTGTACTATCACTTCTCCAAGTTTGGCGGTGGATTTCATATACATCCTGTATATGAGCTTTACAGCCACATATGATACTATCTTATTCACATGATTTTGTCTTTTGGAAAGTTTGGGCACCTTTCTTTTTTCACGAATGAATAATGAGCTTTAACCGTTTACTAAAGTTCTGTATTACAGATGCTCAACCATAAGGGATTTTACAAACGAGTAGGTACAGACTTCGAATTTACTCGTATGGTTGACCTTGTCATCAGGAAGCTATAAGTATCCTGAAGATACTTTCACTCCTTGTCCTTTTTGTATCTTCGTTTGAATTTTGGCTAGAACGACGATTGCTCAGAAAATAAGTTCTGTTTTGCGATAAACAGCGGGCACTCGTAGATGCAAAACTACTTGTCATAACGTTTCACAAGGTTTAAAATTCCTTCTTCAAAAAAATTTGCCGCTAGGGACTGAAGCAACCCGATAACAGCACCGATTTGTGCATCGAAGCGGTAAGACGCTGTTTCAAGTGCCTGAAGAGGTGCTAATCGTTAGGTGCCAAACCTTGTCAACAAATGGGCTGACCGAAAAAACATCGACGGGAGGCTGTTTCTGCGAAACGGCCGCTGGGATTGAGGGGCGTAAACTTACTTACTTACTTTACTCAACTGTGACTTTCTGTGACCAGAGTAGCTCTATGTCACTAAAGTAGCTCTATGTCACTAAAGTAGCTCTATGTGACTGAAGTAACTCTTTGTGATTCTGAGATTATGTGACTGAAGTAACTCTTTGTCACTCTGAGATCATGTGACTGAAGTAACTCTTTGTGACTCTGAGATTATGTGACTGAAGTAACTCTTTGTGACTCTGAGATTGTGTGGCTGAAGTAACTCTTTGTGACTCTGAGATCATGTGACTGAAGTAACTCTTTGTGACTCTGAGATTATGTGACTGGAGTAACTCTTTGTGACTCTGAGATCATGTGACTGGAGTAGCTCTTTGTAACTCTCGATTTATGTGACTGATTCGTGATTTTGGTTGGAGTTTTTTTACGAATAAATTCTTGGTTTCAAATATAATACATATATTTATTCATGTTATAAATATTGGATACAATTTCTGTTGGTAACAATCTTATGTAAAATCGGACGATTTCTCTTCCTCACTTATTGACGTTAAGCAGCAGTTCGATTTCGTCTCCGCTTCAAGAAATCAGAACTTCGCAGACTCATTTTGGCAGTTCCTAGAAATTTCTACGAAACAAAATTTGGAAAATCCAGTTAATATACCGCTCACAACAGACAGCAGCAAGCGACTGAGGCCGCCAGACAGTTAGGTATGAGAAAGAGCGGGAAGCTAGGCTGGTCACTGCGTGCGCGCGCATCGGTCGCTGTGACGTCATCAAAATTCTTCGTGATTTTCACCAACTTTGCAACTCGACTGTGACTAAACCTTAATTTTAAATTCTAAAATTCTTTTTGCAATCTTTAATGCACACCTTTCTCTGTTAAATGAAACTAAAATCAACTCTCTATGTTATTTGGTTGCGGATCTATAAGCGTTTAACCTTATCACGAAAAGCGTCATAATTTTTCTTCTCCCGACACCCCATTAGACCACTATAGAGGGACGTAGGTTTACGTCAATATGCTAACTGAGTTGCTGCAAAATTTCTTGAGTGCATCTAGAGGCGTGCTAGTGAGCATTATCTTAAAATAGAATTTAGCATTCCTTAAAGCTTGTTTTGGATGGTTCACCTAGTTTGTTATGAATCCCAGTTGCTGAAGAGTTTTTCGCACATAAAAATCGCATGGCTGTGCTTATTTAAAATTTAGCGAGATTTTATATTTAGGTGCTCATTTTCAATTGAATCAGCAATTTGAAGAAGGAAATAAGCGCCAATAAGTCTAAACGCGCATAATGTGCTCAAAATGCGTGCTCAATGTAAATGCTCATTGTTAGCTATAAAAAAAGAGCTGAAATCACTAAGTAAACCAATTGTGTAAGGAATCTCAAATGAAAGTTTGGATAAAGGAAGAAAGAAATAAGAAAAATAGGATGGTTTTTATTCCTCCAAAGAAACAAATTTCTTTCCGTCCTGCCCGCTATATTCCGCGCTAGCCCATCCCACTGGAGCCGAGAAGAAAACGGAACTATTTCGCTTGAATTAATCTTTCTTCCCCCAAAGGAAACGAAGTGAAGAGACTTCGTTGAGATTGTTAGATTTATTCTAGGTTTCGGTTATTGAAGTTGCTGGGTTCCAGCACGTGTGGAACCCAACCCAACTCCCAACCCAACCGGGGTACCAGAATAGACCCCTTATTCTGAAGTGTTTTCCTACCGGAGTCGCTAGAATGATTGCTAATTGCCTAAATTATGCTAAAATGCTATATTTTAAATTTTAGGATGTCGGCAACTGTGATTTCATGTAACGGACTGAATTTGATTTTGGGTTAATTTAATTTTGACAACTCATGAAATACTTTATTATTCTAAATTTGTTTTTTATGTTAAAAGTTAATTTGTATCGTCTTGTGTCTGTAAATAAATATCTTGTGATATTTTAAAACCACAGTTTTTATCTCTAAGACATTACACCGTCTTTCGAACTGCCCATTTAATTGATCTAGCGAAATAGTTAAGTGTAGCATAGCCTTTCCAATCTCACTCATCATTGTCTAACGAACACTTTCATGCAGAACATCAGGAATGAAGTTGCTAACCTGCTCTATTTCACACGCATGCACTTTCCGAATTATTCTCGTACCTTTTACTAATGAGGGAATAGATTATGTAGGTCGAAAGAGAAGGTAGACGTTGTCTTCCATGGACTTTAAAATAAGAGAAGTGTTAGATTGCTCTCTGTGTCTGGTTTCCCATTTTAAGAAGATGTTTTGAAATTTTTTGGCGTAATCTAAACTGAGAATAAATTTTCAAATACGCAGTTCTGTACAAATGATGGTGATCCATCAGATAATTTAGCAAAAGGGCGCTCCTTAAATAAAATTACAGTCGGACCTCTATTTAACGAACCTCTATTTTGCGAACTATTTCCAAGAATATTTTGCGAATTTCTTCGTAAAATAACCTCCAAATAGCAATGTGCATTCTCTATTTAACGAACTTTTTCTTGTGGTCCAATATTTTTTTTCTCCCTATTTCTCAAAATATTTCTAAACATTTCAAACTTATTCTTTCTTTTAACACATTTTATGGTGATCAATGACCTTGAAGATGGTAAATGTCGAAGCGAAAGTGCTTGAGCATCAAAGAAAAAAATTTAATTCTTCATGGGGTGGATAAAGGCGTGAAAAAAAAGGATATTGCTTTAAATTTTGGTATTCCTCCAAACAGCTTATCAACCATAACAAAAAATCGTGATAAGATACAAAAATTATGATGCATCGAATTATTGTTCAAAAAGTTTAAAAGCATGTGTCTATGAATGTGGATGAAGCAGTTTTGAAGTGGGTAGTGTGAAAAATAAAAAGAATACAGCAATGAATTGCGATGAAGACGAAGATGATGAAGATGGAAATGATCATTATGCAGAAATCAACAAACCTTCGTATGATGAAATGCTAAAATTCATTAATTTTATTATAAAATTATTTTTTAATTGAAAATACAGTGTATTCCCGGACAATGTTTTGTTTTTTCTTGTTTTCCTTGCAGATTTCTTTTTGATGGGTAAAATATATAAAACAAATAAATATTAATTTACAAAATAAGGTGTGATTAATTACTTTTTAATAATATTTAGTGTTTATGAATTTAAAATCTGTTTTGTGTAGTCTAAAGTATTTTAAAAGGTAAATCTCTATTTAACGAATATTCCATATAAGGAACTTTTTTACGGGATTTAGCGACTTCGTTAAATAGAGGACCGACTATTATCTTTTAAAGGAAAAGCACAGCCGTTCGATGCTTGGGCTTTAGAAATACAAAATAAAAGAAAAATGGCATTGCTTTGGCGGTTTCTTAACTGATATGAATTTAAATTTCACATGTATTTAAATTCATTATTTTTACCAAATAGTGTATTTTAATGTAATACAAGTATTAGCTTATCTTTATGCATTTTTATTATGGCACACTCGATTTTCTAATGTTACGATCAAAACGCGACAATCTCGGTTATTTGCATAATATCGAGAGTTAAATTCTTTCCCATGTAATGGTCTGTTCGGTTCTTTTTCCCACAAATCAGTCAGTAATTCATTTTTTAATTGCGAAGCAGATTCCGATAACTGCTGAATTATTAAAATCGAACATTGCCCGTTATCACTTCCAAAAGTCATCTATTCATCCACCTCGTTATTCAGAATTATACTGAAAATAACAAGCTCCCTGAGTGACGGGCATTTTGTAGCGATGAGTAAAACCTGCCGGTTTTAACCGAAAACCGGTTTTTTCGGTTAACCGGTTTTTCGGTTATTTTTTATTCCGGTTATAACCGGTTATTTTTTAAAATTCATTAACAGGGCAGAAAAACGGATCGGAAAATAGGATCGATTTTAGATTCGATTAGACTAAAATTTAGCAAGTTATGAAGCTTTGAATTTCATCACCTTAGACCAATCACCGACAACCGCCTCCTCGAGGCGTCTGTTGGTTGGTGGATTTCTGAAAGAGTCTTTATGAACAGATAAATATAGGCTAATGGATTAATTTCCTGTAAAAACAGTATTAATAAAAAATTTTGTGCACAAACGGCGTTTGTTTTTTATAAAAATGAAACCGATAACCGGTTATTTTGAGCGGTCATAACCGCCAGGTTAAACCGGAGGTGAAAAAAACCTAAACAACCGGAAACCGGTTATTTTCGCAATAACCGCCATCCCTATCATTTTGAACACTCCCCCCTCAAGAACCCTGAAAATAAAGATCAACATTTAGTTGCATACTTTTCTTCGCTGATGTCAGAGAGGTCTCCATATTCAACTGGTTTCAAACAAAGCGTGCACATGTTGTTGATGTCCTCGTAGCATGGGAGGCAGTAAATTCCTGTTAAAATGGAGAGCATTCATTCATTTGACTGATTCACCTTCTCTAAGGTGTCTATTCTGGTACCCCCAGTTGGGTTCGGAGACGTCACTTTTCCGTTGTTAACGTGCGGAAAAAGTGACGTCTCCCAATCCAAGCGGGGGTACCAGAATAGACCCCCAACTTGGCAGTACAGTGAAAGCTAAGATGATTACAATTGCTTGCAGTCAAATAGTCTTCCATGCAATCCTGTTATATTTAAATGTTTAGTATATTTCAGCGGAATTTAGTTTTAAACATAAATTATGGATATTCCGTGCTATGAAACTTTGCATCGAAAATTATTATTATTTTTTATTTCATAGTATTTTACTATAGTCATGAGATAGGGAGAAACAAGCATGGCGTCGTTTACCGATTATTACAATCACTTGTAGTTACTCACATAATGCCAACTTGGAGTTGTTTATGGCTACAGAATGTTTTTAAAAATCAAATCTTATGCTATTCGTAGAGAACTATGCATTTTTAATCACAAGAAAAGCTTGAGAGCATATTATTGTATGCTTTTAAAAATTATACTACTACGTTTCAAAAGCTCAGGGATTTATTTTATTACGGAAGATTGAATGCAGATAGAACTTATTTATTTGGGGTTTCCTTCGAAGAAACTAGCCTGTGTGGCAACTTGACCACAGTAATCCCTAGAAAGGGAGAAAAACAAAGCTGCCATCCCTACACCTAGGGGATTTCTAATTAAGATTGTAATTGAACCTACTCAGAGTTGGAGACGAATATGAATCGGCTCTAAGCCATGTGTAATCATTCTCCTTTTATATATCAGTGTCGTGTTTGTTATGTCTGTGAAAAAACTCTAAAATGACAAATCGGACGTACTCATTGTTATTGGAATGCGACACAGTCTGTACATGTTCGCAATCGTTCATACAAGGATGTAAAGGAGGATTGTAAGCATCCTTTTGCCAACGCCAATGTTGCTATTTCTTATCTTCATGGATTCTTTTCCGGAACTAAATTCTTTGTCCTGTAGTCACTACAATAGTGATTAAACGCCATGGTCGCTAATTTACTTGCTATGTAAGCTGTTCAAAACGCATGTTCTATGTAGTGACTACGTTAAAGTTGTGACATTTCATCACGTGAGGGGAGATGCTGTATAAATTACATTTTTATTCCACTTGACGTATGTTATGCTAATGCTTAGTGATATTTTGCCGAGAAATATCAGTACAAAAAAGACGAACACATAATTAGCATAGTTTTATGCTCGATTACTATACAGCGTTCTTTCAGAATAGCTGACATACAATAGCAAATGATGCAGGAAAACAGGAGCAACAGATTTTCTTAAGCGGGCGAGCCAGCTGCTTGGCACAATCTCTCCCGGCTGTCACAAATACGTGCCGGCTCTTGTGGCTTTTAACTACTGACTGTCACGTCGGCTTGAAAAGCTTTAAAGCAATTAAGCTTAACTAGAAAAAGTGCGCCTGCCCGAGTTGAGAAACGTCGACCAGACGAAACCTCGCATTTTCCGTACGGCCGTCCTCAAAGGATTAATCCGTAGGATTGGATTAAATTTCACCAACTTAGAGGACGTTCAGATTTTTTTAAGAAACATAAATGAAATATACCTTACAGAAGAAACAGTCTACTTTCAAATACACCTGAAGATACTCACCTTTGCATCCAGGATTCCCGCATACTTTGAAGTTTTCTTGGTCCTCTTCCTGTCCTGGTTCATTACAAGAAACACAATATATCTTGGCTCTACCAAAAGCCTTCAAGATCTTAGCGATGAAACGACTCTGCGCGGCCAAACGATCAAGAATTGAAATCTTCTCCAGTGTGTCGTCTCCGTACACTTTCCTTCTGATGGCCCTCCTCAAAAACGTCTTCACGCCTCCCCTCGTCCTCAGGATGTGGTTGTAGAGCCACACAGCACGAAGTTTCTCGCGAGCAGGATAGTAGCAACCGCACACCACATGACGCAGCCGAAGGCCATAGCTTTCTGTAAGGGCCAGAGTCAGGCATATTCCAAACAATATTCCTAGAAAGAGAAAAGGAGGAATAGTTTTAATGCCAAACTAACAACCGACAATAAACGTCGCTGCAGCAGCATCTCTGATAAACGCTGGCATTTATGAATATGGTCTACTACTAAGGTAAAAAAGTTCGAGACTTATTTTATTATGGAAAAATGAATACATATAGAACTTGTGTATTTGGCGTTTCCTTCAAAATAACTACTCTGTATAACAATGCATTTATGCCATGTTCCAAACAAAAATGTAGATTCTTCAGCCACCTCCTCCAGTCCCTTCGTCGCTGCACTTCTTCAGAACTTTAGAATCGTTGCCCCTTAACACATTCACGCCGGCGCTGAAATTCATGTTTCTCTCCTTTGGGCGACTACTCTAAGATCGCTTTGCTTTATCGGGTGGCTAAATTGTTGGTAGTACGCCACCTGATGAAATATTCAAGTGCGAGCCACCAGTGGTACGTGATGCCTGATGAGACATCTAAGTGCGAGCCACCGGTGGTACGCGTCGCCTGATGGGGCATCTAAGTGCAAGCCACCGGTAGTACGCGTCGCCTGATGGGACTTCAAAGTGCGAGCCTCCGTGGTACGGGTAGCCTGATGGGACATCTAAGTGCGAGCCACTGGTGGTACGCGTCGCCTGATGGGGCATCTAAGTGCGAGCCACCGTGGTACGCGCCGGCGTGAACGTGTTAAGTCAATTCTTAATCTGAGGTCAAAGTCCCATGAAGTAAAATCAGGAGAATAAAGTGGTAATGAAAGTACCGGAATGTGATGTTTAGACGGATTTAGTTCCAAAATTAGATACCAATCTGCAACTTTAGTGAAAAAGACCACATACCAGATTCCATACTTCTAACTGATAGCGTTTCTCAGTCCACGTGTTCACAGAATGACAGACCGACTGACAACATAAATCTAAAAATATATAGTTCGGACTCGGAAAGCATTTTGTTCTTTTACGGATGAGTTTAGTTTTTTTATTTTTCCATACATATCGGGATAAATAAACAATGTATTGTTTGAATGTTTTGTAAAAAATAGGGCATCTATTTTGGAACAAGAAAAAAAATGGCAAATCGGGCAACTAAAGATGAGAGGAGATAGTATTATTTCTTACATCCAGCTTTTCCAATGACGAATCTAAAACCAGAATGACCACATTTCGTCCCCCAACACGTCGATACTTAGGGTTCAAAGATAGAATCCTTCATCCCCAAAATCCCCCTGCAAGAAGGCAGACATCTTGATTTTTTAAACATCGCCTGATTCGATTAGCAGACGGCCCTCTACTCCGGGAAGACCATTAAAGCTAGTCAAAGTGCCGGAGCGGGAATTCAACCCATTAAACTGCTTAATCCGTTTAACTCGCTGCTGCTGCTTTAGCGGCGGATTCGAAGACTCACGTTCTCAGCTCGAACCAAGAAAGTGAAAGAAAGAGAGGGGATAATTGATAATGGAAAACTTATTTTGCATTTGTCTCTCTCGCGGAAACTTCTGGCACTTGAAGTACCCGGAACTCGCTTCCGTTCTTCAAGTTTTTGTTAATAATTCAGAACTGCGATTGAAAAAGCTTTGGGGAGAGAGGCTTCGAATTTTCTATTGTACCTTCGCTTTTAATTTTATATTAATAGTATTTCACTGACAATCGCAGCTTTTTATTCTGGACCCAATTTAATTCCTACCTTCTAATTAATTGGAATGGAAGAATAACTTTTTCCAAATGTAAGAAATACATAAATTTATATTTAATGCTAATATCCCGATCTGGCACGAGCAACGTAGCATTAGGAATAAAGGATACAGTTTATTTTATCAGCATCATCAGAAAATTGGTAGACCCAATGACACTCCTATTAGCTAAGGTGACCAACTTTTTTAAAATGAAAAGGAGGACAAAAATAAATTGAAGAAAAAATATCGTTAATAATAGAAATATTTTATTCATTACAACAATAATACAGAATACACTATAGTATGAGAATTGCATAATAAAAACATGCAGGAGAAAACTTTTCGAGAGAGGACAGAACTTATAAAAGAAGGACTTTCCTCCATAAAGGAAGGACAGTTGGTCACCTTACTATTGGCACGAGAGGCTTTACAATATTCATACGATATCTTAACATTTTTGTGAGGCATTCAAACTATCGTAGAAGCATCGTAGAGATATTGTAAAATATCTTGAGCTAATAGGGACTGAAGTCACACTGAATGAGAAGAAGATTTCTCGTGCGTAAAACATAACTGCAGGCCAGACACACTGAATGAGAAGATTTCTCGTGCGTAAAACATAACTGTATTCCAGTCCTGACAAATACCGCTAAGTATGCTATTAAGAGTAGTTACGTCCACGGTGGGCTAGTGGTCAAGTCTCGGATTCTAGATCGGAGAATAAGGGATGGCGGTTATTGCAAAAAAGCCGATTTTCGGTTAAACCGGGTTTTTTTCACCTCGGGTTTAACCTGGCGGTTAAAACCGCTCAAAATAACCGGGTTTTGAAAAAACCGGTTTTCGATTGCTTTTTTAAAAAAAGCAACGTTTGTGGACAGAATTTTTTATTAATAATAATACAATATTTAATTAATATGATAAGTAATGATTATAAATAATTAATACAATATGTAATAATAATAAATGAGTAATTATTGCAATAAGTAAGTATTGTAGACAAAACTTTTTATTAACACTGTTTTTATAAGAAATTAATTCATTGACCAATATTTATCATCTAATCTGCTCATAAAGACTTTTTCAGCAATGTGTTGATCCGAGAGTCGACACCTCTCATCGGAAACGACAACATTTAACGTAGATAGTAATCTTTCGGACGTCATAGAACTTCTGACTAACGATAAATATTTTTTGGCTACAAAAAACAGACGCAGATTGTTTCTGCAGGAAATCGATCCATTGGCCATTATTTATCTGTTCATAAAGACTTGGTTGGATTTAATTTCCCTCATGGCAGGAGAACCGAACATCCTGGTTGTCCTGCCATGAGGTAAATTAAATCCAACCAAACTTCAACTATCCTTCCTGCGTCTTCATCAACCTACCTAGTATAATGTAGAATCTGGCGTCAAGGGTGAAACGTCCCCTTCCCCTCTGGCGAGTAGCTGAAGTTTTGAGGGGGGGCGATTCAGGGAGACATTAACACATCGTATGCTGCATGACAGACATTATAATCTGTTTCGCAACACATTTCCACTGATCCAATAATGAATTTCGAACAATGTAGCATCAGAAATTTTTCGGTAATACATCGCGAAAAAACCTCAAAATTGAGCAACCTATAACTTTTATCTTCACACTTTTATATCCTTATATCTAAAGATTCATTGTGCTTAAAGTATTATTTTTTATGGATCACTTATTGGTGAGGTAGTGAGTTGCCTAGCCGTTCTTTGCCATTAAATATAATATTAACAATTAGAAAAGGATAAAAAGAGAGGATTTTTTTCTGTTGCAAATTGGAGATTAACTAGGTGAAACCAAAATGGCAAAAATAAAAGAAGTAAACTACTGAAGAAAAATGGGATTATATTAGAAGCCAAGTTAGCAAAGTAATACGTAATGTCTTCGCTAAAGATAATCGAGCCAGTTTAATCCAAGAAAATCTTTCTAATGTATATTTCGGAACGAGATCAACAGCAAGGCATAAACTATGTAATTTTGTGCTATGAAGTCATTCAGGCCAGTTCAGAAAGGTTCGTTTGTAAATTCCAGAATCTGTTTATGTATTTAGGAATGTAAAAATCTCTGTCAGCGTTTTATTTCATACTAGCTGATGTACTTGTGGCTCCTCGGAATAAAAATATTTTCAAATCTAAGTACTTCTATAATACAACTAAAAGATGTGTTCCGTCTAAATGGGCTGTTATCCTGCCAAAAATATCTCAGATCTGATTGCCACGGATTTACTAACGAAAGCTGTAGAAGAAAATCTCTTGCAAATTGGCAGAGTGCTTAAGAAATAAAAAAATATATAATTTTCAGTACATTTTAAATGTAAATATATAGTAACATTAAATGTAAACAATAAAGGCCCGGATTTTTATCAATTAAAAAACTTCATTATAAACAACATTATTTAGGAAATATATATTGTAGTTTAACAATCCTCCTTGTTATGTGTATATTTTCATTCGAACTTTAACATGGTTAGGATTCCGGCATCTTGATAACGCAACGTAAATTATCAGCATTAATGAAAAAAAGAAGTGAAACTGCTGAACTCGGCCAGCTCTCAATCCAGCTTGAATAAGCAACGGTTAGATGAAGTGAAATGTAATATCCCATACTAAAACCGATATATCTGTCAATTTATACATAAAAAACAGCAACGGTTGTAAGAATCAATAACGCAGCTGCCACGTCACTGCACTTCAAACCGGAAGTTGCTGGTCCTTTCCTCGCTTAATTTAATTTTTTTAAAAAAACATGTCTGAGTTGTTTGAATCAAAAACTGAAAATGTGATTTGCAGCAGACCTGTGACGACGCAGACCAAAAGGGCGGGGATATTTCTACCTCCGCCCTGCGTTACAGACACATCTGGGATTTTATATTATAGATACTTTAAACTTAATAAAACAGTTTTGGGTTTTCACGTCCTTCGTTGACTTTCGGTCACCCTCTCCTATGTTGTCTGACCCCCTTCATCCAGCAGCTAAAATCCTCTCTTCTTTCTCTTTCCGGACTTTGAACCGCCTGCCAAGAGTCTAGAAACCCTAAAGATTCCATTCTTCCCTGCCCATCATAACTAGATTCCATTTTTCCCTGCCCATCATAACTAGATTCCATTCTTCCCTGCCCATCATAGCTAGATTCAATTCTTCCCTGCCCATCGTAGCTAGATTCAATTCTTCCCTGCCCATCATAGCTATGGCTACATTCTCTCTTTTGGTGTTTCTGCGCCGGCCGGAAAGACACCGCAAAGTGTTCCTTCTTTTCCTCCATATGTCTCTTCTCCCGTTGGTTGAAAGCAGAAACAGCAACCTTGAATGGCCTTAAAACTCCGATGAGGATTGTTTAAAAATTTGTGAAAATTAAACAAATCATCTCAGAAAATTTAAACTAATTTTATTTGAAAGATAATTGTTCGCTAATTAAGATGTTATATAAATCATTTTCGTACGATAAATATTTCAGAAGCTGTTGCCGAAGAACTGAGCAAAAATTTCGAAGTTTAGCTTAATTTATGTTATTTAATTTTATGAATTTGTGAATAGTGATTTTATGAATAGTGATATAATTTTATGAATTTGTGAATAGTGATTTTATGAATAGTGATATAATTTTATGAATTTGTATATTTGATGTAAAACGACTGCGAAATAGTATTATGAAAAAGCAAACGATGAAATAAAAAAACCCTATTAAACGTGGTAATGTTTATACGCTGGCATTCTTTCTGTAAATCACATGATGTAAAATTATTACGCGCAGAACGCAACGGTTGAGACAATCAAACCAGACAAAGACAAGACACACAAATCAAGCTTAAAGCATTGTTATGCTATAATTCTTTTAACTAGATCAGGGGTTCTCAACCTTTTTTCCCTCGCGAACCCCTTGATTAATCTTTTCATTTTCGCGTACCCTTTACTGTCACGGCGGCCCCCCCTAGGGGGCGGGATATACAAAGAAATTTTTATCAATAATGTTAAGGGCTTAGTAGTTGTGTAGTCGCAAAATAATCACTGCTGGAACGCTCTAAAAATAGTGCCGGAACACTCTAACCTGGGTGACAAAAATCGCACTGTTTTAAGGACGTTTTCATCATATTTTTCTCATTTATTTCCCTTGGAAAAGAGACAGTGCCGGAACGCCGTTCCGGCTCCATTACACCCCTGGGGCTTAGGTAAGATTAAGATTCAAATAACGCGAATTAATGGCATTTGCAGGACTTATTTTTAATTTTATATTTTATTCCAATTTTAAAATAGTATTATTTAAACGGCAAAACAAATAAAAACAGTATTGTAATAATTTCACATTAACTTATAAGGTTAGCTAAAAATTACACTTCGTAATAATCAGTTTTCAAGTGCAAGAAAGTCTCAATGCAAACGTTGAGTTTGTTTCGGAGCTGAGTTTTATAAAATTGGGTTCAAATGTAGAAAGATATAATATCACGTCTGGAGCGTCAAGCTTATTTCGATATTTATTCTTAATATATGTATAAGACGAGAATGCTCTTTCCAGAAGTTCTGTGTTCGTGGTATTAAATATTTTTTTGCTTTAACACCGAGTTCTTGGTACTCTTCTTTCACTACTACCCAGAAGTCAATCAAATTTCTTTTTTTTAATTCAGATTCTAATGAAGAATCATTGGAAAGTGCAATTAATTTTTCAGCTTTTTGAAAAAACGCTTCGTTGAATGGATTTAAACTCCACATATCTGCATCACTGCGATTCGGAAAATATTGTCTGAATGACAACTTACGTCCGTTTAAATGTGCTATTATACTAGGTTTTACTTATTTTGTTAATTTAAGTTCGTTCTCATATCTTCTTTATCATAGACTCGATTTTGTCAGTTACCTTAAAAATGGTTATGGAATGGTTCTGCAGTCCTAAATAAAGTTTATTTATTTCTGAAAAATGTCAGATAAGTACGCAAGCTGCTGCAACCATTCACTTTCATAAAATTCAGAGCTGAACGTAAAAGGGTGGTCTTTAAAAGACATATGAGCTTTATGTCTCAGTTCAAACAATCTTGCGAGTACATTTACTCGCGAAAGCCATCTCACTCCTGTGTGCAAAATTAACGTAGTATGTAGGCTACTCATGTCTGCACACAAAGATTTGAACAATCGAGTGTTTGTTGAATTAGCTGCTAAATGGCGCATTAGTAAAGATGTTTTCATGCTACCATTTTACATCTCTCCATAAACAAAGCGTAGTGGTTTTGGACAATCTTTATCACCCGTAGAATATTTTCTCTTCTTCGAGGCGCACTGATATTTTGAGTTCTTTTTTCAACAAATCAATTTTATTTCTTACCTGAACAGGCCAATCAGTCGGCCTTTGCACTTCATGATTATCATCTTGGTGATCCACAGTTATCTCCATAGCTGCCAAATCGGTGGTTTGAATTTCAGTTCTAGATGCCGATCTCCAGTTTTCAACCACTTGTCCATTTTGAGCGATCAAATTGCACTTCAAATTGAGCACTCATAGCCTACAAACACCAGTTTTGTGCCACAAAACAAGCCAATCAAATTGAGTACCCATAAAAGCTCAAAGCTTCATTTAAAAGAACAGTCGTTATTCATTATGCATCCCAATCGAGCAATTAATGATGTCTGCGTTTAATTATGCTTTTAACAAACACTTGAGAACAAGAATCTTAGAGAGGATTCCGGATTGTTTTCGATAAGCCTTAACTAGAAGAATAAAAATAAAAAGCATACCACACTGGTTCCTAGTGAAGCTACAGCTTTTAAGAACACATTGATGATTCATGCATAATCGGGGCTGGTGAAGACAAAATATCAATCATCTACCAGGTTTTCTTTTGCTTTCTTTTTTCTTATTTTGAGCGTGGGTTAGACTAGCACAAATTTCACTTTTACTTTTCACACGAACTTAGGAAAACCACAGAGAAAAAGAAAAACAAAATACTGTAACTTTTTTAATCCTTTATATTTTCTTGTATCCGCCATTACCGACTTTGATTTAGCGTACCCCCAACTGGTCCTTCGCGTACCCCTAGGGGTACGCGTACCACAGGTTGAGAACCTCTGAACTAGATGTTAGAATTTCTTTCCTTTTTCCCCTTGAATTGAAGTTCGTAGCTCTAGGTCTAAATGTCTTCCCTAGGTAGCTCTAACACACAGAAACAGGCACATTCTCCTTTATTATTTGTAGGAATCTCTACTAATAATAAAGTTCTTCCACCAAGTACTTTTGCATGTGCGAATCAGGTCCAGCAGACGAAATGGTTTTAACACATTCACTGCCACCGATGCGCTGGCGTGTCCAGAACCTATTATCTAATTAGATGACCCTTTCTCTACTGTAGTTAAGAGATGGCTGAGAGGGGAGCATCTAATTAAGATAGATGGTTCGAATCTCCGGCATGAATAGTGGCAGCGAATGTGTTAAACGATACGGATAACCTTGCAATATTCCATTTTCTTAGTATTCTTACCAACTTAATTGAAGGTTATTGTGATTGTGAGATTGCGACTGTCACGCGGGTTCTTTCAAATTCTAATTCACCTAATTGCTCATATGAATGGTGGACCGGAGACAAGGAAGTCAGACAATTATTTGCGCGAAACTTTTATTGACGCATAAATGGGACACAATACACACAGTATATGATAAGAACATAAAAATAAGGATGTATTGAAGCAACATGCTTTTGCTCCGATAGCCCGTGACTACCTTTTTTCTGTCGAAAATCCGAAAAACAAAACTGAATCTTCAACGTTCTCACTTCTCTTACCACACCGGTCGAAGACTCAACCCTTTCTGTTCTAAATTGGAATTCGCCTGTTCCTCGTCTCTCCGGAAAGCAGGGTTGCCATCCACCAAACGAAGGGACAGGGTTGCCAGAATTTGGCGAGTCTTACAGCGATTGTTACATTTGAATTATTTTCATTTGCATATATTTTATTATTTTCTCAGAGAAATTTAATTAAAACGAAAAACAGACCGGGCCAGATTTGGAAGGTCATATTTATTCCTCAGAGCGATCTTGAAAAATCAGATGCATTCAAGAAATTAATGCAGAAGGAACGCTTGATTTTAGTTAACCCTAGATAACTAAGAATTCATCTCATAGACTACCGATCCTGAGTTATGCGAATTCGATATGTTCCCGTTGCACTCACACTGTAGGGTCTTAGCTCAGCGATACTAAGCTATGAAGGACTCACCAGACGACACAGCCATATTAAGATATTAATATTTTAATGAAAATTCTTGATTAATTGAATTTTTACAAAATATACAAATTAATATCAATTCAAACAACTCCGCTTACTCAGGACGAGATAGCATAAGACAAGTCAAAAATCAATCTGGATACAGTTCGCAGATTTTCACGAGTTCACTCGAGGTAATGCAAAAGTTCTAAAAGTTCTACTCTAGGCGAGTATAAGTCCGAAGTCCGGAATAGTGATCTGAGGGATGAATCCGCTCAGATTTCTAACAGGTAACCACTCACGGGTTATATCAAATACCCAGAAGTTAATTCGTAGCGACGTAAGGCACGTCCAATTCAATCAGAGTTCCTAAGAACTTCCCATTCGAGATGAGCGATAAACAGCCAAAGGTTGGCTTAGGTTAACGGGGCAAGGCCCGGTACAGCAGCTTCTCAGCCTGAGAACTGCTTTCCCAAATTCTCCGTCACGAGAATTTAATTCTCCGGTTCTCCAAACGAACCCTATCTTTATCTCTCGATCATCCTCCCAATTCCTCTCTGGTTCCAGCTTAAAACCCTCCTTGGGACCTGCCCTTTTTAGGAGGGGTCACAAGTTCAGCTCTTCATTTGTTGAAGATGGGACCCCTTCTCCCAATGACAAAACTCTGTCTTTAACTCCTCAATCGCATTGGCTCTATGCGTACGCAATGCATTTTCCGGCTCCGTGTGTGTCCACTCGAGGTCAAATGGCGGTGAATTTCAAACGAAGACCCTCCGGATGATGCAATCTGAAAAGGCTTTGCCGGCCCTTTTCTCCGGCCGCTCTCTGCTAGAGACCTGGAAGGCCCGGTCACTTTTTCCGTGGGAAAATTTGCGGGTGCTTTTCAGGACCTCACAACACTACCTCACTCACAGTACCTTCATAACTAGTAAAATGAGTTATCCGAATGTGTTAAGCACGACTGTATACTTGTAACTTTCCGAGATTTGCTGCAATCTTTGTCTAACAGTCGAATGTTTAGTTACAACGTGCAGAAGTTTGTATAAAGCGCAGAGGTTGAAGTTAGTTGCAATGGGCAAGGCTTAAAGTGCGGCGAACAAACGCAGAATCTGTGTTTTTCTATCCATCTAAGCAACGCAAATGACAAAATATAAGTACTACTGCAACAAGGCTATTTCTGGAGAGCACACTTTAAGCATCTGCCCAAGATTGCAAACGCTGATTTCCACCATTTTTCTAATTTTTAAATGAAATGTTATAATACTTTTCTTAGGATACATAAATTTGTTTGAAATAAAATAAAGGAAATATAAATATGTACTTATTTTAATCCGTAGTCTATGAGTTGAATGATTAATAACAAAGTACCTAACACTGATTCAAGTTCAGTTATCTAGGGTTAAAATTCTTATCAAAATATACTGCAGTAGAATTTCATTTACAAGGAAAGTATTTTATTTAAAGTTCAAGAAACAAAAAGTTCGGATGCCTCATTGAATGGTTTTAAAATAGCTTTAAAATTTAAAACGGAATGCATCTAAACTATTTAAGGAACTCACGCAACTTTATCTAATAGCTCCGAACAAATAAAATTTTAAATGAGCTCCTTAAAAATAAAATACCTTACGAAAATTAAATTTCAACAATGATTTCGAAAATATCTGGAAAATATTATCTTCGGACGAACAAAATGTCTCTTTATAAGATCTGTCTAAAGAAAAATATAACTTGATTGACATCAAACTATGTTTGAGAAACAAAAATATCGCTATTCTTTACGTTAAATTCACAAATTCCATGAACAATCAAAGATGTTTGAATTGACTAGGTCTAAAATTCTTCTGCAATGAACTGTGATTCATCGTCTATTGTCAGAGATACTTAGTTGGATGATAACGCTGAGAAGATAATTTGCTCGGATATACCATGACTTCACTTCATTTCGTGTGGAACGATTTTTATTCTCTAACTGCAATATCAATTTAACAAGCATCCAATATTCTCCCGCCTTCTTCGAGGGAAAAAAACTTCACCCCTTTCTTTTCTCCTTTAGAATGCATCGGAAGAATTCGAAACGTAAATCGAAGTCGCGTTATTAAATTAAGTTACAGCCTCTCTCTGCAACAAGAAAAGAACTACGGAACAGATTGGTTATTTTAGACCTTCTAAGAGTGCAGCAAGAATCTTTCAATCAAGTAATAAGGAAGTATAAAGTTCAGTAGTAAAAACAAATCAGAACATAGCTCTTTTTTCATGACACTGAGTTCTTAAAAAGGATACCTGTAACAGAACTTTTTTTAAAAAAGCATTTTTTTTCTATTTCGTTCCTTTGAAAAATGCACCGAATTCCAAGCAGTGAATAAAGATTCAAAGAATCGAGCTGATAATTATTTACTAACTAATCATGTTACATTTAAAGTTCGCCTATTCAAAAGGCCCTAGAGCCGGTTTAATGGCTAGAGCCGGTTCATTCACTAGTATGTAGTACAAGTGATGCGCTCTATGAAAGCCGAAAAAAAAAATTACATTTTTGTCAATAGGTGGCGGTGCGCCAACATCTGCAGATGTTCTATTAAATAAATCAAGGAAAATTCATTCCATTGCTGTTTAAATTAAATTCGCTAATTCAGATAGCTCTAAATATATAGAGCATAGAAATCCTCAGACAAATAAACTAAATTTTATTTATTTTGTTATTTTTTATTTTTATTTTATTTTCAAAGAGCGCATCACTTGTACTACATTCTAATGAAATTTTATTCGTTTGGAGCCATAAAGTCGGGTCTGGAGACTTCTGAATAGGAGAACTTTAATTATAACAATCCTGTACATTCGGCACCTTTCAACTTACCAATGCATTCAGCACTTTTCAACTGTGCTTAAAAGTACACAGCATACCTTCGTCCATGCTATCAGTGTGAACAGTTATCTATGTATTTAAAATAATTGAAAATGTAAGAGAATCAGTCCCCCTTCCCAACCACTGAACCGATTTTGACAAATTTTATTTCATATGAAAGCTTATGACACCTGTATATGTCATGAATGGTCGCCTGCCACCCACCACCCTCCATTTTAGAGAGGAATCGAAAAAAATACTTCTCCACTGCACATTCTCTATGGCGAAAAAGCCAAGAGGCAGTCCCCCAGTCCCAACCGCTGGACCGATTTCGGCAACTTTTATTTCATATGAAAGCTTACGACACCTAGATATGTCATGAATGGTCGCCTACTACCCACCATCCTCCATTTCCGAGATATATAACAAAATAAAACTTTCGCAGAGTCCTTCAGCCTTTACAACATCCAATTCGCTAACTTATTTCGCCAAGTTGCTAGTATAGTTACAGGCTATAAATATTATGTGCGAATAGATGGTCGCCGAAGGCGGATGGGTATCTATAACCTGTGCCACGATGCTTTAAACTAAATGCAATAATTATTGACAACTTTTAAAGCATTTCTGAAACTGAAAATGGACAGAGCACTTACCTATAAGCTGATACTTGTCAAGGTCCAGGGGTACCGGATTGGGCAGGCACTCAGAGAAGTCGAAATCCGGTGTAGACTTCATGAGCGGGTCGAACTGCGTCACCATCTGACGATACATGTCTGCCATCACTCCTTTGCCTTTCACCTGGATCTGGATTACGGTTGGAACTATAAGAATAGAGATGCCTTTACTTTTTCAAATAATTGGTTATTGCGGGGAAACATTTCAAGACAGCAACAAACCATCGAGTATAAGTACAGACAGCAAGAGTGGCCCCAGTTGGCAGTCCGAGGGGGCCAGGGCCCCCTGTCGGGGATTCTGAGCCCCCCTCCACAGTCGAGGGAAATTTTTGTTCCTCGTTCACGCAACGTACTATTCAACTGGTAGATAAATAAATATCTGACGAAGATTTTTGAGGGTCATCATGACGCTCTTCCCCTTGAACAGCAGGTCGTGCCCCCAACTGTCTGGCAGATCGCCCCCCTCTCGTCGGGTGAATTCTAACGCCACATCTGACAGACAGATGAAAAACTGTCATTTCAGCTGCAACCTAAATTGGATCATTTAAATCAACGTGATTATTATCTTATACTGCAGGAATAGTTCAAAAGTCAGTTATCAATACTAGTAGTTCTGTTAAATTGGAAGTGGAGCAAGTTAAATCAAAATATAAATAAATAAAAGGACACAAAGCCAATCAAATGTTGTATCAAAAGGAACAAAAACTAAGGATAAGCATCATTTGGGAGGAAACAAAGGAAGAAGTGATCCAGTGCATGAAACGTCATACTTGGGGGCATGTATTATGTGCTGGTGTGAATTTGCGAATCAAAACAAATTTTTGCTTTTATTGGGCTTAAAAAAATTGGTGGTCCAATTTGGGAAACGAGTGGTTCAGTCTGGGCAACCAGTTTGATACAATTTTTTAAACTGCTTTTTTTTCAAATTTAAAATGCATTTCAGAAAATGATAATAGCATTGCTCTGAAGAGAAATAAACTTTAAAAAAATCTGCTAATTTTTAGCAACGGATTCAGAAACCCTCCGCGCTTTAGCACATACGCGGGCGGAGTTATTTTCATCAAAATAGGGGGGGGGGAATGAAGAATGGAAGGGTGATGTTTACATTTTACTGAGCGTGATCTAACAAAGAACTCCGGAAATGCGCTTATATAACTCATTGCCTGATACCCCTTTCCGTTGTAAAATCGTCCAAAAGTGGTAGTCTCGGAATACGTTGCTGAACAGTACATATTTTTCATTAGCATTATTTCTCCATCACTGTGCATTAAAAAACGTCCAAGTGTCCAAGAGACTCTCGTGAGACTCTGCAATAACCCAAAGTGTTCAAAAATATTACACAATAATGTACGGCATTAATCTATATTCGAAATATTGTGTAACATTTTGCAGTACCATATGACATTATATAATATTGAAAATGCTGTAAAAAAATCGTACAATATGTTGCGCTACACGTAAAGTCAAAGTTAATTTTTTAAATTATTTATTTAAACTTACCGTCTTCGGCGAGTAATTTATTTACCGGGAATATAATTTCAATTGAATCTCTTATGAATAATTTGGATGATTCCATTCACGAAGTAATTTTAAATTTCAAATTGTGATGAACATTTAAACCGCGTTCATTCGGTAGCCTTGCACTTGTTCATGATTGTCCCTGATGGAGTCAAGTAACTGTTTGTGTCACATAACATCTAATTGAACATCGTCGGCGCCAATTTCACTTTCTTATTCCTCGTGCAAAATATGTATTTGATTCAAACTTTAAAATGGGGGGACACATTTTACAACCAGAAGCATGTTAGCTTCGTTAAACATGATGATACAGAGAATTAAAACATAGCAACCATAATCATTCAGCTAACTGGATATATTTCATAAAAAAGTGATTAAATAAAAAAAGGGAAAATCTTTTAACATATTACCTTCGCTTTCAACAACTGAAGAAAAAGACGCAATTAAATATTTGTTTAAGCAAAGAAAACGGTTTAAATTTCACTGCAACAATGGAAAGCGTTGTTGTAAATTAGGTCTAAAAATAATTTTAAAAATTTATTAAATTTAATTGAAAGATTGCACGGCAAATTCTTGATATAGTTGAGAAGATAATTTCTTAAATTTTCAGATGGTGCAAACATCATTTTGTGCTTTAATAATTTCGGAAGTTTTCAAGGAAACACGCCAACATTTTGCTTAATTTTTAATATAAATTCTAATTAAAATTTGAAAAAAATGGATCCGAGGTGCACATTCCCACCCTCTAAAATATTTTTGTGCCAAATTTCGTAGCTCTAGGTCCAGTGTCTGGCCTGTAGAGCGTCAACACACACGTTCTCCTTTATTATTAATAGTGTGATGTATTGCAGCATAGTATGAAGACTCGTGGAGCCTTCTTTATCAAAAATAATATATTTATTGGACGTCTACCACAGCAAAACATGAAAGACAAAGACATACACTTCCATTACAAACGCTACAATCACTGACTTACATCGAATTCCAAGTTCAATCCCATAATCATAATTCTTTTCCGTTGCTAGGCAACGTTAGCAAAAGACAATATCGTTGCCAAACTATCTTTATTACCTTTAGAAAAGAATTAATGCCAAACGATATATTTAATTAATTTCTTTTATGACCAAACGATTTTTTTTATCTAATTAATTTCTTTCTTTAAAACTTTTAATAATTCTACAAATATATATATTTTTTATTCGTTACGAATATCACAGTAGAGTCTAGCCGACTTCGGAGACTAAGTGTTTGCTCGTTTTATCAATAGTCAATGGCTTGGCGAAATAAATTGGCGAACTGGCGGTCGTGAACCCGAAATGGCGATCTGGAAATCTGCCAGACACTCAACCCGTTGACTGATTTGATCCAACATTTTATACATATCTATAGTTTCGATGATAAAACTGTGCGCCAAATTTTATTTTTATAGCTATTTAGGTTTCTGAGTTATTAAGCTCACATGCACACAATCAACGTACAGACGGACCTCCCCCGGGCGGATTTCGTCCAAATATTGACAGAAATCTACAACTTGGGTGGAAAGAGTACACACCAAATTTTATCCCTCTATCTAAAACCATTTTGGAGATATCGTGTCAACAGACAGAGACAGGCACAATTCCAAAAAGGTGTTTTACGGACTCAGGGAGGTCTAAAACGTGGAGATTCACTAAAATTTCAAGATCGATTGTTTTTATGGTTGCACTACTTTCTCTTTACATACTTCGTGTCCCACCGGAGGAGGGGGCACCACGTGTATGTGGATGAGAAGCCGCCGGCTAAGTAAGCGGGTTCTCGCTTCCCTGTTGGGTATAGTAGTAGTGGTGTGGCTCGTAGGGCCCACCTCCGAAAACAGATTGCATCCCCGTAAAAGGGGGGTTGTCGCATGAGCCGCTGGTAATTGGGGTTATTTTGTGGTCAACTTCAGTGTCCGAGTTTTTGTCGTTGAGGCCGGTCTTTCAGATTGATCAGAAAGCTTCGAGTTAGGTAGGGGTGTTTCGATATCAATCGCATGCTTGGTCTTCGAGAAATATGCTCGAAAGTAGAATTTCAAACTCACGCTGCGTCTTGGCCTCCAGGTGGCCGTAGAAGTTCATCATCGTGAGCAGCTGATAGAGAGAGTAGTCGAGCAGCATGGCGATGCCGGCGTGAAGTGCAGAAATGAGGAGGAGGGACCCAGCGACCATCAGTTTCCTTCTCTCGGAGGCGGCCATGCGGGGCGAGAAGGTGTACACGTACCTCCTGCGTTCCCGGAAGCTCAGGGGCAGGATGGTCTCCTTGCCCATGGCGGAGCGACGCTCGTCCATGTCCCGAACGTGGAAAGTGATGTACACGTTGTCGAAGTGGTCTGCAGTCAGGTAACGGATACGGTACACGTAAGCGCTGTAAAGAGAAATAATTTTTATTCCCTGTAAGAGAAATATTTAGAATTATTATTTTCATGGTACAGTAAGACTTGGATTAATCGTCACTCGTCTAACCGTCAGTTTCTATTATCCGCCATCAACTAAAAACGTAGGTTTGTAGTATTACAATACTTTTCTCTATATTATAACTATTATATTGAAGTTTATATTGATTGTTTTGCGAAATTAAATACATTATGCATGTATTTCTTACTTTTAAAGGATTTTATTGTCATTTTCATTTCAAGCCAGGAGGAAATCACGGTACTGAACATACTGTTGCAAAAATGTAATGTCGCTTTCCTGCCTGACTAGTCTTATGATTGGGAAGAGAGTTTTACAGGGGTAAGTATGGGATGGCCGGGCCTGGACAACTTGGCGACAAATCGATGATTCCAGAAAATGCTACCTTTTTCTCGATATCTCTATTAGGAAAGAAAATACGTGTGAATGTACAAGAAAACTCTATGTGACGTCACGGCCTGTCGGGGAGAGTATTTAAGGGCCGCTCTTGGATCAAGGAAGTGTGTGTTGATCCACTGGAACGACTCTGGAGTTTCGTCAGCAGTGCGAGCTAGGAAGCCGGTGAGCTGAGCGCTATTGAAAGTGCTGTTATTGTCGTTATTAGCGATTTGCTGACTGTTTGTGTTGCTAAATCTCGGAGTGCTGAACTGTTATTACCTGTGAATTGTTCTCTGCTTGCGTTGCTAATCTATGCAAGATCTATTGTTTCCCGTTACATGTGCTACGTGTTTTCCTGCACATTTATTAATAAACCTTCATTCTCCATTATCCGTCACAGCTCTGATCCGACGGTGGCGGGTTAATCGAATTTTTTTATTTGCTTTTGGTTTATATAATGATTAACCATGGTATGTTTTTTTTTTTTTTTGTCGACTACGTTTCTCCCATTGAGGTTCTGAAAGGAACATTCACACGCCAAGACGCCACAAAAGCGTGCTGTATGGGAGATCCTATATTCGGTAACTGCATATGTTAAAAACATAATTAATGTCTCATTTAGAGATAAAGGGTAACAAATAGTTACAAAAAATTATTCGAACGATCCTGCCACAGAATCTTGGTTGATCCACGTACCGATTGAAGAATTTAAAACAAAAGAATTATTACTGCAATATATTTATTAAGAAAATAAACAATTTTCGTTGCAATCCTAGTTCTTTTATTTTATTTCGCCAATTTTCCATACATAGTATTTCTCAGAGAAACAAAAAGAGAATTGAGAGTAACTTCGAGGAAACAAAAGAGAATTAAGAGCACTTGAAAAACAAAGAGAATCGCGAGTAAATAAAAGAGAATCTGAGGAACTTGAGACAAAAAAGCACAAGGAGTAAAGTAGTCCTACGCCTTTTAACATCAGCGGTTGTTTGGAAAAAGACTCCCGTCATTTTTTTAATTCATGTGTATTTGAATGAATCGTCTCTTGAAGCTGTTCATCCAACTCATATTAATCCTCATTAGATTGAAGGCTTTTAGAGATACCTAAAAAAATGCCCTACTTACTACGTTGGCTCAGATCATGTTGCAAATGATACTTCAGGCAAAAGTGTCCATCAATAAATATTTATTTCGCTATTTCACAAGATATATTGTGCAAAGTCGAACTCAAGTCAATTAGAACACAGCATTTTAACAAAAGAATCTACAGAACGACAAGGTTCCGTACGAAAAGGTCAAGTACACAAGAATACTTCATGAGAAGAGTGAACGAACATCATCAGTTCAGTGAGAAGCAAAGGGACTACAGGCATGATTACTCCTGTGTGTAGCTGGATGATTAACAAGCAGCATCAATTGTGATGAGGGGAAATCTAAACCAGTCGGGAAGGCTCATACTCTGCTTAGCGCGATGAAGTAATATCGTTTGTTGTACTGCTAGCACATACGTATTTCATCTACAAACCACAATAATTCTCTAAAATACACGCAGACAGAGCAAGTATCATGGCATCTTTCCACCAAAGAGTAATGAAACGAAACAACAAGAAAAATTTTCAAATCCTCCTTCAAACGCTAAGAATAAAAAAGTATCTGGGTTAAAGCATGGTAATATGTTAAATGAGAGAGTTAAGACCAACTACAAAAAAGAGACGCAACACAACATGGGCAACCCTATCTACATACTCAGCTTCCCAATCGCAATATAAAGGCTCTCCGGAAGAGGATGCTTGAGGAGTGCAGCAAACCTCATGAAGAATGGTATTACAGGCAGGAAAAATCTATAACATCATGCCCTCAAATAGTCTCGTCCCACTAACTGGATTAGAGAGGATTATCTTCTTCTCTAACATGACCTTTCCTGCCTACCTAGAAGGTTTCACCTGTCTGACAAACGGATTATTTGTGCTAGGTGGAATCATAACAGCACTTCACCTGGTGCCACGAGGCTTATTGTGTCTGGCACATAAGGAAGTCATGCCACCCTGAACAAGAACACAAAAGTGGTCGCTAATAACCTCTTCTGCAGGCAGAAAATCTGCGGATTATCAAATTCGTTAGCGAAACAGAGATCTTTCCTGGCCTCCTAGCCTTCAACTTCCCAGCAGAGCTGAACTAAGCAGCTCAATCATCGGACATTCCCCTTCAAATAAAAGAAAGGTATTTTCAACATCTAAAGAAAAGAAGACTATTACGAACTAATAGTGTAAAAGAAATGCCTGTGCCATGTACATAGTGTATATATTTCCTTTTTGTTTATTTTGTTTACTTTTCTTAAATAAATTTCCCGTGTCTTGCCTCCATCAAACCGTTCACAGTGACTGGGTTCTGCCCAAGTGGGGGTAAGTGGGAATATGTTCTGTCTGTTCTGTGGATCCAACCACAGAGGCTCCATACTCACGAAGCGAGTTAGCTTATACATACCTCCCTCTCTCACTAAGGACGGAATTTAAAATGTACTCTTATAAATAATTTGATTCAATAGTGCGCCTTGCATTATTACTCCTCGTAATCATCTTAGCACCTTGCATGGAAAAATCCCCTACTCCTGCCGCCCCATGGCAAGGTGCGAGATGAGAAATGTAAATTTCAAGGAAAAAAGGTTCGAGAGGCCGCTACAAGATTCAAAGGATCTCTCAGATCTCTGCATATTTTGAGTTTTTCATTGTAAAGTCAGCTGACAATGGTTTTGTTCCTTTGTCATCTACATAGACCTTCGAGGAGTAGGGATTAGAAACAAACTCAGTTTCTGCCATCCATCAAGTTTAAGATCGGGAAACCACAAAATGTGGTCTCAGCCGCCAAGAGGATCTAAAGTAGAAGGTTTTTCACTTCCTCATAGTTTTTATAAGTTGTCTCATTGTTTATTGTTTATGTTGTTGTTTATGTTGTTATTGTCTCTCATTGTTTTCTCTATTTTTTCTATGTATTTTGTTGGCCAATATTCCAATGTTCTTGTATTGTAAAGGGTAGTTATTTATGACTTATTATCATGTGGAGGCAAGTCTGCGTGCTAAAGTGTTTTAATATATATTATAGCCATGAGGTTTGACATTCGTCACTACGATATAAAATTTTATGACCTCAGCTCGCCCCCCCCAGACCAAAAATCCTGGATTCTCCAATTGACTTCAGTGTACAAATTGAAACAAATACCCAGCAATAAGATATAAATACGTTCTTAAAAATTCCTGTACTAGAGAATTTTGCTGCATTTTTCACTTCGATATTGGGTTGCTAAAAAATATTTATTTATTGTTATCCTACCTTTTACTCCCTCTGTTCAAGTTCAGTTGACTGATTTTCCCTTTTTCCTCCAAATTAAGATTAAATCGGTTAGTAAAACGCGGCTTAGAGGGTTTGCTATACATCCTTTAACATATGTATGTGCATCTGTCACATTTCTTAATTGAATATAACAAATTAGGTCGCCATATTCGCTTATTTTGTCGCTTCTCGAATAAATGTATTTATAGTTATGACAAGTTTGTAACAAACAATATTTTTTACATGTACTAAAGATTTTGTAATCTTACTTGTGTAAACAATGAAAACTGTTGGCAGAAACGAAACAATGAAAACTGATGGAATTAATCATCACCGTTTTTTACTTTCTCGTATACGAAGTATATACAAAGAGAAAGTATTGTAATCGTCAAAAAATTCGAACTCGAGACTTTGACGAATCTCCACGTTTTAGACCTCCCTGAGTCCGAAAAACACAATTTTGGAATTATGTCTTTCTGTGAACACGATAACTCGAAAACTATTAGAGCTGCGGGGGTGAAATTTAGTATATGGTCTTTAAACATACTTTGTAGGTTTCTATCAAATTTTGGACAAAATCCGTCAACGGGAAGTCTTTCTGTCTGTCCGCGGCCATGTGAACACTATAACTAAAAAACTTGAATAGCTAGATGGATACAATTTGGTACACAGTTTTATCATCATAAATGTAGGTCCGTATAAAATTTTGGGCGAAATCCGACAAAGGGTTGACTGTCTGTAGGTCTGTATAATCGCATAGTTGTTTTACTTAAGTTAGTATGGTTTCGTTTGACCTTGGCGGTCTACGAAGGAAATTGTATCGAGCCGCAAACACACGCTTCGGAAATTATGGCAACCCGAATCGAAACTTCATTCTGACATTCTCCAGATGGAAGGTATGGTGAAATCTTGCGTGATATCTGTAGTAAGATTTCTTACTCGAAAACGTTAAATTAAGTTGTGGTACCTCAGCGCGTAAAAATTGAGAACATTTTCAATTCATTTCGCAAAATATTAAGTTTCAGGAATTCACGAATTTGATATGTTTCATTGTAAATCACCAATTATAATTTTTTTCTCAAAATAACTAGGCCTTGGGTAAATACCCCAAGAATATTTACCTACTGGGTGTTGTTTACCCACCCCACATTACTGGTCGCATGCGAGAAAGTTTCGGGGAGGTCACTCCCGCTGGTTTTGTGTGAGGAAAGTCAATTTGGAAAGAACTTCAGCAATATGTTGAGATTTGAAATTTTTGTCAAAGACACCACTGGTATATTTACTTATTAGGAACAGGCAATAAAAGACCAATGACTTTAGGTTTGTACGTTCCCATACATTTGGAAATAACTAAATACCGGAATCCTTGATTTTTCGAAAATCGTCCCTCTAATTTTGGGGAAGAAAAAAGGCAAATCAGACAAATAAAATTGGACGGAGGGAGTATAAGAACTTATTAACCCTTTGCGGGCAGGTAAGGCGTGTAGAGTGCGCCAGTGGGTTGTACCATAAGATGAATAACAACTATGGAACGTGAAAAGCTAGCTACCTCTCTAACCTCATGTTAGCATTCCTTCTACTTCCTCCGATAGATTCCAATACAGTGAATCAGTTAGTTCGTTCTGATCATGCTTGGAAAGGCATGAAATGCTCTTCGTAACCCATCCTGGCTATCACGAAACGGAGGGAAATCATCCCTACAGAGCAATATTCGGCTGTTTCGGAAGAATTAAGTAAGTGAATATCAGCTGAGGACGAATCTAATGCATTAAGGGGTCTATTCTGGTACCCCCGGTTGGGTTGGGAGTTGGGTTGGGTTCTGCACGTTAACAACGGAACCCAACCGGGGGTACCAGAATAGACCCCTAAATCCCGATGACAAAGTGATTGAGTACACCGACGTAGAAACTGATTCTGAAACTGATCTTTAGGGCAACCCATTCTGGAAGAATAAAGCGACTCAAACTCGAACACAAGTGTGTGTATCATCCACCATTGAACCTCTAATCTTATTATACCATAATAAGATTAGAGGTAAAGTTGTGTGTTGCTAAAATAATAGCCCAGATCTGTCTCTCGGTAAAGCTCTGACGACACCAACACTAAAACTGTCGCCAACAAGCCAACAAGAAACCAAAAACGAACACAACCTAGCACTGCGAGACGTTAAGCAGCATTATTTCATTGTTAGAGCACCTAAATTTCAGTAATTTTAAGTTTAAAAGGGTAATTGTCGTTCTAATTTCAAATTTAATAGCTCTAAAATGGTTAAATAAAAAATTTTCGATTGATATAAAATTTATATCGCTTAAATTTACATCCAGAGAAATTTTAAATTATATTAATCATATATTTAAAATTAATTTCCATTTTTCAATAGAAAGTAGTAAATTACTTCAGTGGTATATCATGCACGTGATATAGTTTGGACGCCACGATGCATCTGATTATTTATTGCAATCGTGATGATATAATTTGAAAATATTTTTTGGCAATGTTTGACAAGCAAAGAAGTGCTTTGTAAGAAGTGTAAATAATATGCAAATAAAAAAATATATTTCCTGTTATAAAACATATGTTTATTTTACTTGTTTTCAATCAATGTTAAACATTTCTGTCGCATATATATCTATTTAAACACGTCAAATTTGACGGGGGGAAAATATATTTCCTGTTATAAAACATATGTTTATTTTATTTGTTTTCAATCAATGTTAAACATTTCTGTCGCATATATATCTATTTGAACACGTCAAATTTGACGGGGGGGGAATATATTTCCTGTCATAAAACATATGTTTATTTTATTTGTTTTCAATCAATGTTACACATTTCTCTCGCATATATATCTATTTGAACACGTCAAATTTGACGGGGAAGAAATATATTTCCTGCTCGTGCAATGTTAATTATTTCTGTCGCATATATATCTATTTAAACACATCAAATTTGACGGGAAATCTCTCGAATGAAGAGGCAATTTACACCCATCGTACCTTGACGGTGATATTCTAGTAATTAAATAAGCGTAGAGTTGGAGAAAACGGGATAGTGCATAAAGTGCGCCAACTTGATCTGAGTATTCCAAAAAGTCACCTGCCCGCAAAGGTTTAAGTAGTTAAATGGAATGACCAAAGCCGAAGCACTCACTTGAAAAGAAGCATAAAGAAGAAGAAAGCCATCCCGATGTTGGTCCAATCTATGAAGGCAGTGAGCCAGTCCACGCGGCGTTTGATTTCCTCTTGGATGTCTCCCCGGATTTCTTGGAAGGACTTGCTCTGTTCCAGGGAGTAGTTGTAATAGTGGACGAAAGTCACATTCACGTAGAATTCGTTGTACATTTGGCGGGCGAAACTCTTGAAATCTGGCGATGAAAAGCAAACATTTAATGCTCGTTCTCATTGCCGTGGTGCAGGGGGAAAAAAGGCCCGGAGGCTGTCTTTTCAAACAGCCGCTGATGTTAAAGGCGCAGGACTACTTTACTCGCGTGACGCTTTTGTTTCTCGAAGTTTCTGGTAAGTTTTTAAGTTAAGTAAGTTTTTTTTGTAACTTCTCTTGTTATCCTTTATCTCTAAAATAAGACATTAGTTATGTTTTTAATATATGTAGTTACCGAGATATAGAGAATTGCGTCACCAATTCATGCGTATTTTTGTCCAACTTCGCGACAGTAATCGCTGAACTACAATTCCGATTTTCAATTTTTTTTGTAACTTCTGTTGTTACCCTTTATATCTAAACTAAGACATTAGTTATGTTTTTAACATATGTAGTTATCGAGATATAGCGGATCTCCCATACAAAGTTTTGTGGCGTTTTGGCGTGTGAATCAATTTCCTTCCTGAGACCCCAATGTGAAGAACGTAGTCCTACGTTAAAAAAGAGTAAGACAGGTGTTGTTGTTTTGTGTGTGTGTGGATGATTTTGAGTGCACCTCTTATTCGTGGTCCCTGTTGGATGAGATTGAACTTCTTATAAATTTCCTTTATTTATTCTTGTTGGGTTTATTTTTTTATAAATTTATTTATTTAGTCTCACTATATTTTTTATGTTTATTGTTATGCATGTTTATTTTTTATGTATTTTTGTTCATTGTTGTGAAAATATTTTCTGCCCAAGGTTGGTGTTGTTTGTATAGAAATTATTATATTGCACTGCATGTATTATTATTATTGTACAATTATTTATATTGTATTTATATTGAAACCCCGCCGATTCGGTCCCACTGGAGGGCACTAAGAGTACGCGGATGAGAAGCCACCGGATAAGTAGGCGGGGTCTCGCTGCCCTGGTGGGTACAATAACGGCTAGGGCTTGCCCTCTGCCGGTGATAGTGCGGGGTCGGGCCGTGGCCAGTGATGGCCATTAGGACTTCAGCCTCAGCTTTCGAGGTATTGCAGGGGCCATCACTCAGATACAACAGACGGCTGCGTGCTCTGTCGAGGTAGTTTCGATATGAATTCCCACCAACTCGTGTCAAGCTTTACACCCTTTGGGCAAGCTGGGTCGGCGTGGGTAATAATGAAGAAAACCCAGTAATAAAAGCTATTGAATGCTGCCATAATTTCACTATGTGTAGATGTTTTATTTCAAATTTAAGTGTTTGTTCCTTATTTTTAAAGTGGTTATCTTTTACCAAATGCTTGGCGCAGTATTGTCAAATATTACGCAGTTAATCCCAATAAACCAACCAGTCAGCAATTATTTCCCGAATTAGTCGAATCTTCATTCATATATCTCTACTTGCATTCCGAATCAGTGCCCTACACCCTCTGGGTAGGCTGTGTCAGCGTGGACAAATAAATGTGGTATCCCGCCCACACATCGTCAGGAATGCCTTGTGGAATTGAAGTCAAGGGGCCTATTCTGGTACCCCCGGTTGGGTTGGGAGACGACACTTTTCCCGCTGTTAACGTGCGGAAAAAGTGACGTCTCCCAACCCAACCGGGGGTACCAGAATAGACCCCTTATTTCGATTGCGACTGATGGAGCATGCCGCTCAGAACTGCCTTAATCATTAACTTGATTTGACGTGAACGGACAGCACGAGCCCTCCTAATTCTTTCACTTTATTTCTTTAATGTTTGTGCCGTCTTAATTGTTCGTCTTGTCCAATTAAACATCTCAAATGCTAAACCTGTGTGCGTATCCTATATAAATAAATTCAAATATCTTATTTTTTATTGTTCTGCATTATTGTGCCTTATTACCACTGGCGCATTGAAGATACAAAAACAAAGAATTTAGTTTAGTTACATTGACGACCAGGTTTGTAGCTACACTAGGGATAGTTAGGGACGGACCTCTTAACCCATTATATGCCAAAACTCTATTATTTCACTTCAACCCTCTGAGCGCTCAATCATTTTGAACTTTTATCTATCAGGTTAGAAGACTTAGATTTTAAAGGAAATGAATTGATCTTTTTTGTATTTAATTATATCTCTGAAATCTTAAGAACACTTTATCCATGGTTGTTTAAGAATCTATACATATAAATACGAGCTATCTGCTTTTGAAGTGAACATGGAAAACGGAAAAAGACGTTTACGCCGCTCGGATTTTTTTTTCTTTTTAAATTGCATTAATATAACATGAATAAAATATGATAACAAGAAAGAAAACTCTATTTCTGAATTATTTTAATTAAACAGATTAATTAACTTTTAATTAGAATTAATTATATTTTTAATTAGATAAATGATTTTTGTTGCAGTTTTTTATACTGCAAGATTAAAGGTTGCAGTACCTTTGATGGCAGTCAGCTCAACATTCAGATGCAAGAATCAAAGCTAAAAATTACACCTTTTTGATGAAAATAATAAGAAAACAAACGTCCCTAAAAAGGGACATTGGCAGATAACGGGTTAATTAAACAAGGAAGATTTCTGAGCCGGCAATCTCCACTCAAAACTTCCTCAGCACACCAGGAAGAGGACTTCTGTCCCTCGATGCATTTATTGAGCACCAGGCCTGTATTCGCCGCGGTTCTTCCTCGGAATCGAGTCTCGAACTCACGAAGCCAAGATTCTGCGATAAGGACACCACGGCTCTTCTAAAATAAAGATCTGACCAATCAGAGAAATCATGTGAGAAGAACGACGTGCAAAAAACACGCTGCAGTTTTTGTCTGTGATCGGCCCTTACTTTACTATTGTTTCTTCAATGCAGCAAGCTTTTCTCTGTTCTATCACTATAGACCCTTTCTTTAAAATAAAACATATTTCTAGCATTTTTTTTGTTTTGTTTTATTATTTACCTTTACATCAATGTTACTATCGAGTTACGAAATAAAACTTATCGTACAGGGTGGTCATAAATTATTGAACCCATTTCAAAAATTAATAAAAAGAACTAATAACGTTACAACTACGGTTTTTTAATGAGAGAGCAAATAAAATAAAATTTCAAATAGGCGACGTATCATTACGGCGTTCGAAATTTGCTATAGCGAGAGATTTTCATACGCAATGGCTACCGATCAGGAGATCATGCACGTTTTCTGGTTTCCTTTTTTAGTTTTTCTTGAATATCTCGAAAAATATACAGTTTTCCCATTACATGTGAATAAACAAATTAAAGAGTGTAAAATTCCTCTCAAATACATGCTTTTACTTTTCTTTTAGCTTCAAAGGTTTCGCAGATAATGGCTCTCAAAAATTAGAGATGTCCAATAATTTACGACTCCCTATACCATCGTAACGGCATGTTACCTATCTGTAAAAAAACTGTTTCAAATGCTCTCTCATTTTAAAAAGAAAAACGCAGTTGTAACATTATAAGTTTTTTATTAATTTTTAAAAAGGATCCAATAATTTATGACCACTCCGTATTTTAATACTCCAACGTCATTGAAAGGAATTTTCTTTCTTCTACAAGAGCAAATATAGTCATTAATTTTGGGTTCGCTGATTACGTATCAATTGACTAAATAAAGCGATTTTTTTAATATATTTCATAAAATTACAACAGCTAAAAATTCCCGTTCGCTTATTACCTGACCCAGAACGTGGACAGCGATTCGGAAACAATGGAAATAAGGTTTGAATTCATGAAATTGTTGAGTCGCAAATGAAATATTTTAGGAAAAGCTCATTTCTTTTTAACGAAACTGCATGAATGTTTTAATTACCCCCATCTTCTCTAAGCCGAATAGCAGCTACTGAAGTACAATCATCCCAAGTTTATTTGAAAAATGTTTTGTATTTTTGCGATATTTCCATTTAAAACTGGTATTTTGACGGGATTTTGCAGGCAGTATAGCACGTTTGTTCTTCCATTCCGAGAGAATTCCTTTTAAAACATTCATAAATTTCACAATGTAGGTTTTTAATGGAATTCTAGTCAAATTAATTTTTAAAAATTCATTTTTAACCGAAGGTGGGTAAAAGTGGTTAGCAAAATTAATTAAACACTTACCGAATAAAGGATAAAAGTCAAGGATGAAATTCTAGTTCAATTAATTTTTAAAAAATCAATTTCAACAGGCGATGGGTAAAAATACTTTGCAAAATTATTTAAACACTTAATTGATAAAGGATAAAAGTCAAAAACTTTTTTTTTATTTTTTCGACTGAAAAATAATAATTGGGTACCCGATTCTTTTTAATTGGAATTCGAAATAGCAAAGGAACCCAAATATACAAAAAAAGTTTAATAAAATTCAAATTTCAAAAATGTTTAATAAAGAGCTTTTCTTATGAACTAAGTTGTATTACGAAATATCACTTTTTTGATACTTTTTTTTAAATTTTAAATCACTTTTTTGATATCGAAACTGTTTTATGCACTTAAAAACCAAAATAAAATCCTTCATTTCGCATTAAGATTTAATATATTCTAAAATTTATTTTAAACACAAGAATTCAAAACGTTTAAAAGAAATAATATTTTATTACTTACGCTCTTTTAAAGGCTCGATGATTCCGGTTTTAATAGCTTCGGAAATAAGACATAGAAGATCTACAACTAGAACAAAATACAAAATTGTCATACCTTTACTTTGAAACAGTTCTTCATTCCAAACTATTCGTTATATCTACAGTTTTATGCAATTATGTTATCGTTTTACGTCAATAATAAAGAATGGTAATTTCAGCTAATTTTACAAAAAACTTCAAAGCTTTATATTACTTAATATGGAGGAAACATGACTTTATTTTATAAATATCAACTGAATCTATAGTTTGCTTCAATAACTACGATCATGGATTGAACATGGCCATGTAAATCAAACTGCTTCATTGAATTTCCAAAAAACTAAATATCTTATTAAAGTTCTAATTTTAGAAGTACAGTAAAACTTCGATTAACCGTCACTCGTTTAATCGCCAGTTTCTGTTATACGTCATCGTCTAAAATGTAAAAAGTAATGTAGGCACGTAAATCAAACTGCTTCATTGAATTTCCAAAAAACTAAATCTCTTATTATTAAAGTTCTAATTTTAGAAGTACAGTGAAACTTCGATTAACCGTCACTCGTTTAATCGTCAGTTTCTGTTATACGTTATCGTCTAAAAAGTGAAAAGTAATGTAGGCATGTTAATCAAACTGCTTCATTGAATTTCCAAAAAACTAAATCTCTTATTAAAGTTCTAATTTTAGAAGTAAAGTAACACTTCGATTAACCGTCACTCGTTTAATCGTCAGTTTCTGTTATACGTCAGCGTCTAAAAAGTAAAAAGTAATGTAGGTTTATAATATTACAATATATTTTTATACATTACTATTCGTTCATAAACAGTCACAATGACAATAGGCACGGGGACGTGTAGGTGGTTTTATGTACATTACTTCTATTGTAGTTTATATTGATCATTTTGTATAATTAAATACAATATGTATGTATCATTCACTTGTAAAGGATTTTATTTTCATTTACGTCTCAAGCCAGCAGGAAATCACGTTACTGTACATATGTATTTAAATATTTCTCTTATCCGTCTATTCGGTAATCCGTCACACCACTAGTCCGGACAGTGACAGTTAATCGAAGTTTTACTGTATTGAATATACTTGATAGTGAGTTCTCTACGTTCGGACAAGAAATTATTATATTAAGCAAGAACATTCTTTGTTCATAAACATAGAACATTTTTTCAAAAGACCAGGTTTGTCTTGTCCTTTTACCATATATGTTTTTTCCGCATCACTCACACATTTGTTATTGTCGTTTGGGTTAACCTGGAGTTTACGGTACACACTTACTTCGTTCCCCTTAGGATCGCCAACTCTTTGCCGCCAAGAGCGCCGATGAGAGAAACTTTGTTCTGGATGCGACTAGATGTTTTTAACGAGTGACAAGTGCACATGCGCACAAATTGATCTTTTCATCGGTGTTTTGAGTATCAGGCTATATTCCGCCACTTTTCGATTGGACTGTTTTGCTCAACTCTTTGGTGCGATTGGTCGATAAATTCGAATTTGAATAAAACTTCGTTTGGAATTCTTCGGACGGAATATCGGTTCAGTACCGTGTATGTTATTCTGTGTGTTTCGTTTCTCAATAAATAAGCGAAGCTACGATTATTCCGCTATGCTGAAAGCGAAGCAGCTGATGTTTTTTTAAGTTAAAAAATTTAGCCGGTACACGCTTGAAATCCGCAGGCATTGCGTGCGGAAATTTTAGTTTTCGGAATTTAAAAAAAAACCTAGATTCCTAACATTCAACGAAAAAGCGAAGCTACTAGTTTCATGCTACTCTGCAAGCGAAGCCGCTAATGTTTTTTAAGTTAAAAAAATTACCCGGTACATGCTTGAAATGCCCCAGGCATTGCGTGCTCAATTTCTTCTTTTCCAGTGACACATGCGCAAGAGAGCAATAAGAATCGCACTGTGCATCCAAAACAGTATTTGGCGACGGCAAATGAAATTGCGCCAAGAAAAATTGGCGAGAAACAGGTGTGTACCGTAAACTCCAGGTTTACCGTCATTTGTTCTCCATCGTTCCATTCATTGCTGAAACATTATCTGTTTGCTAACTGATATGATAGCGAAGTTTTTCATTTCAACGCATTGATTCCCATCGTTGGGCCCATGCCCCACAGGGAGCAATTTGATTGATAAGGGGGCAATTCGAAAATGGAAAAATATGAAAAGAAATCAATCTGCTGGATAAAACACAACGGGGAGGCTTGAGACTGAAGCTAGCTAAATTGGAACCCAACATGAAGTCTCTTTGCACCAAGCAGTAAGCGCAAGGATCTCACTAAATTTAAACAATAAATAATTATTAATAATTAAAATAATATAAAAAATCTATCATCAAAATCATTTCGTATTTGAATTTCATTTCTCCGATATATGTTTTGTAAATTTACTTACTGTGTTTCTCAACAATTTCCTAGTGATTTGTTCCTAAAACCTATCATTTAAGTCTCTTCAGTGAATAATTCAATTATTGAATATTAAAAATTATATATGTTACAAGGGGGTCATAAGAATTTTAAAAATTCTTAGGTGCAGCATGGCACAAAAAAGATTGAAAAACGCTGTTTTAATGTGCAATCGAATATAATTACAGAAGACTGATATAACAACAAAAACAAAAGCAAAGAGAATTTAATTGGATAAAATAACTTAATTATCTAAAATATATAAATAAAACTACCTAACTTATCTAAAAGATATAAAATATAATATATAAAGCAAATTTATTCAACAGAACTTCTAATTCTCTGCGCTCGATTCCCAATCAAATCTGGAAAAACGCATCAATGAATTTACTCAAGATAGCATGTTTATTTTCTTATCTTAAAAAATCATTCAATAAATAGTTTTACAATGTTGAAATATTTATGTTATCCTCAAAATGTTTCACGAAAATTAAAGCAAAATGGTTTCAAATGTTGAATCTAAAAAAAATTTACTTTCGAGAAAAAAGAAGAGAAAATTGATTGACTGAGGGCCAGCCTCTAAGTTTTAAATGAACCACATTTTCTGTAGCAGCCTAAGGTTGTGAGAAATATCGCCTGCCCATATCGCCCTGCGCAGCAAGTAACATTCAGCACGCTTGGAGATACAGTTCGACCTCGAAAATCCGGAAACCTCCGAAAACCGGACGAATTTTTTCAACTCATGACGAGAAAAAAATTAGCTAAACAAATTTTAAACTAGAACGCTTGAGGAAATATGAGGAAATTCCAGTCATTCTATTCATTTTAAACTACTATTTTTTTACCTTTACATTATTCTTTAATGTCTCTTTATGTTTTTATTGTTTAAAACGTGTTTTTATATGGAGTTGTTGGAATTGACATCAACGTGTACATACATACGTACATAACCCACGCCGACCGACTCACCCAAAGGGTTTAGAGTCAGCAAGGATCGACGGGGAGGAGCAAGACCAGTCATGAAAGAAAAAAGTTACAATATTTGGAGGATATGGATTACAGAGCTACGTGCAAAAAAATACAAACAAAAACACACAGAAACACAGACAAAAACATACACAAACACATACAACACAAAAGCACCAACGGTGCTACAAAACAAAACCAACGTTGCAAAATACAAGAAACAAAAATGGATAATAATAATGATAAAAAATAGAAACTCAATCATCAAGGGATTACTTACATAACAATATATATATATATGCAATTCAGATCACAAACGCTGCAAATCATCACAAATTTTCCTAGAAATTTCAAAAATTGACTTCATCCTGTTTAAAAATAAATAGTTTTTACAAAGTTTTCTAGTCCAGTGAGTCCGAGCAGCACCTGTCGGAAGTAGTAAATGATAGTCATTGGTATACATACATGAAGTCAAGTAATGGTCAACATCTCCATGCTCACCACACAAACAATCAGGATTGTTCAAAATCTTGAACCTGCACAGATATGCTGGAAAAGGTCCATGATTGGTAAACAGATAAATGACATATTTGTTGCTAATCAATAAGTCCAGATTTTCTGACGGAAGAATTTCTTTTGTACGTTTGCCAGTGGTGGAATTTTTCCAGTATGAGTTCCAATCGTTCATAAGGAATTCCTTACAAACTCTTTTTACATAAAAATAAGGAGCAGGTATAGACATATCGGCCCCACAAGAAGGAGTAATTTTTGCAAAGTGATCAGCCAGCTCATTGCCCGGGTTACCGGCGTGAGCTTTCACCCAGACAAGGCTGACTAGATCCTTAGCATTGTACAGATTATCCTTAACTGATAATACAAAATTAGATTTGACTTTGGGGCTTCTAATCGCTTCAATATAGGATTTGCTATCAAAAAGTACTTTGATCTTAACATTTCTTTCCAAGGCCCAACCAGTAGCAAAATTAATTGCTGCCAGCTCAACCTGGAAAACAGAGTTAAAGGAATTCATTTTATAGCAAAAAACAGGTAATAGTGAATTTCTTTCAAAAAAGCACACCGAGAATCCAACATTGCCACCAATCCTGGACCCCGCAGTGTACACCTCATAATCATAATCAGTAACGTCCTCACAAATTATGATTTTTCTATTCGAAGAAATAGAATTTATATCTCTATAAAAATCTAGGGAAATAGGATCGATCAGTTCCCTAAACTTATCCGATCTAAGTTTCGAAATGTTAAACCTAATAAATAGTGATTTGGTAACCAAATGAAGTGGGGGAATACCTAAAAGAATATTTAAAGAATTTGTTGGAGTAGTTTTATATGCTCGAGACAATTTCAATAAAAACATTCTTTGAATAGAGTGTAATTTAGCAATCTGGGATTTAGTCAAGGCCCCACCCCAAACAGCAGCGCCGTAAAGAAGTGCCTTTTCAACTACTGTCAAATACCAAAATTTTAATAGAGAGGGAGACACACTCCAATTTGAGGCAATTAATCCATTAAAATTTGAACACAGATTGTAAGCTTTCCTATACAAACTAAAAATATAAGGATTCCAAGACAGTTTATTATCAGAAATTAAACCCAAATATTTTAGGGTTTTAGTAATTTTGACTGATCTGCCATTTAATTTAAAACTTGGGTTGCTATTAAAAACAGTAGTTTTATGCTTAGACAAAGAACGAGAACTAATTGATATGAAAACCAACGCCTGGCACTTGTCGATAGAGATGTCTAATTTTAGAATATTTAATTCCTGAGGAATCAAGTCTAATGCATTGTTAGTGTTAGTTTCTAAAATTTTCATCAGCATACTTCTCAATCGGTTGCGCATGCGCAAACGTCAGAGGTGTTACCTAGGTAACCATTTGCCGTTGCCTTGCGACTCCCGGGTCTGCTCTGAAGACGTTTGCACATGCGCGATTAATTGTGACGTAACTTACCTACACAGTGACATCTGAACTTTGACATCTCTATTGGTTTAAGTAAGATATCTAAAATCCGGACCTTCCAAACCCCGAGCAGTCCGGATTTTCGAGGTTGTACTGTACATTAACCTTTGCAGCTCCGCCAATGATTGATTCCATTTCTCTTGCTTTAAATTTCCTTAAAACGCTGATTAATTTTCAAACTATGCTTATAAAATACAATCAACAAATGATTTTATAAATTCATAGAACTCTCTGGATATGTTTTCTTAAACAATTGGCAGAATGTATTGCGGTTTTATGGATTCAATTAACGATTGGAAACTTAGATTTCCTTTATAAGTGGCTGTTTTAATTCCACTTTGGGACACTTTCTATTAGGGATGGTGTTTATTGCAAAAAAAAAACGGTTTTCGTTTAAACCGTTCACCTTTGGTTTAACCTGGCGGTTAAAACCGTTCAAAATAACCGGTTTTTGAAAAAAACGGTTTTCGTTTTTTTTTTAAAGCAACGTCTGTGGACAGAATTTCTTTTAATAATAATATACAATAAGTAGGGTAGATCGGGGCTAGTTTGGCCGTTTTTTCTTCTAAGAATTTTTAAAAATACAGAATTCAAAATTTTTAAAGATTTTTTCAGCTGACACTATTAGTGAAACTTCAGAAATAATTCGCCATACTAATAATACATAAGACTCTTTCAGCAATGCTGATCCGTGAGTCGACACCTCTCATCGGGAACAACATCATTCAATGTAGATACTAATCTTTCGGATGCCACAGAACTTCCGACTAAAGATAAATATTTTTTGGCTACAAAAAACAGACGCCGTTTGCAGACAAAATATTTTAGTAGTATTGTTTTCGCAGGAAATCGATTCATTGGCCAATATTTATCTGTCCTTAAAGACTCTTTCAGTAATCAGCCAACCAACAGACGCCTCGAGTACGCGGTTGTCGGTGATTGGTCTAAGATGATGAAATTCAAATTGTTATAACTTGGTAAATTTTAGTCCAGTCGAACCTAAAATTGAGCCTAGCTTCCGACCGGTTTTTTTTCCAAGTTTTTGGAATTAAAAAAAATAACCGGTTTAAACCGGGACAAAAAAATAACCGAAAAAAACGGGTTAACTTAAACAAAAAAACGGTTTTCGGTTTAAACCGGTAGGTTTTCTCATCCCTACTTCGATTTTTAAACCCTTCTAAGCACATCTATTTTATCAGTCTTATAGAAGTTTTATAGGTAAGTAAGCTTGAATCTTGGAAAGGGCAATGTTACGATTACTAGTAGAAAGGAAGAGAAAATTAATTCTTAACGAAGGAAAAAGCAGTCGCATGTCATCAAAGCAGTAATTTAATCGCACGTTAATACACCTTTTAATCATGTCGAGTTCATGCATTCGCTGCTAGACAGCGAAATGGAAGCTGAAGAATGAAGGCATCATAGCGAGCATTTTCCTTTAAATCTTTTGCAGGTGACGTCTGGTATGTGACGACGTCACCTGCATTGGTCTTAAGGAATCAACGGTGTGAATGATTTCGAATTTTTGATCCTTCGGATTATTTGAGTTGTGGATTAATAATTGAGGAACCGTAAGGTATCCTAAAAACAGACTAATATAGTTTTTAATTATTTTATGATTTTGATAATAAAAAAAATAATAAGTTCATTGGTTTCATTTTTTATTTTTATCGTGAAACATCAGAT